>JAUUTY010000555.1:0-48861 GCA_030979885.1 Lolium multiflorum | reverse complement strand
AATTCAGTGATTCATGATCAGCTCACCTGAGCACGTGAGCCGATATTTGGCACAGCTGGGCAGGATCTCAGCGTCAGTTTTCAGCTACGTGTAAGGTTCTTTTCACAATCTCTCACTGGTCCGTTTGGGTGGAAATTCTGTTCTCAGATCGCCTGACGTGGAAGCACTGAGGAACAATTCCAAGGTCACTCATTCAAGCTATCGAGCCGGGCATTGCTGAGTCCGACCTGTGTTCCCAAGAAGGCGAGGAGAGACTATGATTCCTCGAATACATTCCATTGCTTTCAGACCGTCAGAAACCAAGGCATTCGGTTCATGAGTCCGAGAAGTAGCGCCGAGGCTGGCACAGGCAGTGCCCGCTACGCCGCCAAAGACGGACCTTCCAAGCAGATTTACACTCACTGGGCGCATATGGTTCTTAAACAATATCGTACAGAACAAGGCCACCTAGAATTGTACCGCAGGACAGTTCAAGCGCGCTCACGACGTAGATGGAAGAAGATGAAGATTTAAGACTAGAAGTCGAGCCGAATGTGGACTCGGGGCAAAACCCGTGTCCGCAGGCGTGGTGGGAAACAACCAAATTCCTCGTAAAAGGGTTTGACTTTGATTTAAGCAAACGGAGGCCTCTTGATTTGCTGGTCATGAAACAGCAAAGTTATCTAAGGCCACAAATCCCTAATGCTGAGAGATGAACCAGCCATAATCGCAAATGGCATCACACGTCACTCATGCCACCAATGATCAGAAGTTTTACATGGACAGATTCAAATGGCGATAGAACAAGGGCCTCTAATTCAACTCAAAGCCCATGAGAGCGATGAAGTTTTTCTGACGTCAACATGGTGGATCTCGCCACCGCATAAGACGTTGTCAAAGCTTTCTTTGATATCAATATGGTAGGTCAGACGGGCCATGGTGATAAAGCTGGAAAGCAACACCGTGGCAAAGATAAAGAGGAGGCCGATCCACGCGACCGGCCCCGGGCAAGATGATGACAAGATTGCATTTGGACTGAGGCAAGAGGAGGCGGCAGATCAACGACCACTCCACCTCCTTAACAAATACAGCAAGAGACGAGACGATGGGCCGTTGGCCACGACGTATGATGAGAGAGGTCACACCAGCGTGGTGATGACAGAAGTATCGTCGATCCTATAGAAACAATGAAGGAAGGTGACGCCACTAGAGGGAGGTCAAGAGAGAAAGAGGACATGTGGATAGGCATTGGAACCGTCCTCTTCAAACACCTGGGACCTGTGAATGAGCCGATTGTCACAATCGAGAACTCGCCTATCGCAGACAAGAGGAAGGGAACAAAATGAAGCTCGAAGAACAAGCGTTCTAGGACCTCTCTCCCACCTCTCGAATAAACGAGCTGAGTCATCTCGAGACAGAAGACTCGAGGAGTCAAGAAGAAGATAGAGCATCATCGCTGGTGGTGTCCCGATGGACCCAATGACCAAAGTTTAAGAGTGCAATGGAAGCGCCAAACTTGGAGGGCGAGGCGCATCAGACACGTCGTAGGAAGGCACTACTTCGGTGATCTGGCACCTGAAAAAGATTAGATGGAGACTCGCCCACCAAAGAAAGCGTGGCCTAAGCAGACAAAAGCCGATGCACGGACGGCGGACACAAACATGGTGTTTATAATTTGATGCAGAATTCTGTGCTCCAAAAGACGAGGAAGTATCAAAAGCACAATTTGACTAAGGCCCACACCAGTTATGTTTCTGAGGCTGCTTCAGGAGAGAGGTACAGGCATCTGAAAGCCTCTATACTTGAAAGGTTATATCAATGGGCAAACTTTCTATCGCAGATGCTGCTGGACACGGGAGCTGCAGTCTAACATAACATCAGATTCCATGTTGCGACGTTTGGGACGTTCCAATGAAGATCTCGATCAAGACCAACGTCACACTAAGCGATTTCAACGGCTGCCGTCAGAAGCCAAATTCCCGAACGTAGACTTAATCACGGGTCAAAGACCATCCCCATGTCATTCTTCATCGTCGATAAAGAAAAGCACTGGCGCTGTCCTCGCTAGGAAGGGATTGATCCACAAGTATCCGTTGCATTCCATCCACAATGCATCAAAGGCATCATACAATGGGATGGAGATAGTTGAGGCTGTTAATGCAGATGATTCACCAAATACTCTCGGCCTCTTCATGAACATCTCTGGGAAGCAAACAACCAAGAGCCGCCTTCAGAATCAATTCATCGGGAGAGCAATGTTTCAAAAACTGAGGAGTCATCTTATCCACCGTCTGACAGAGAGCATCCGAGTCCATGGACGTACGTGGCAAGGCCGATCCCTGCGATCGGCCCCAAAAAATAAAAAACAAGGATCTCACATCGAACATGTCACGTAGTAGTGGAATGCAGGAAGAGTAGAGACCTTTACTTAACCTATGGAGGCCGATTCTGGAAGACCTATTAAAATCATTCTCACCACACTTGCTAGTCGATGTGCTATTTAGCATGGTGAGTGGTGTGGCAGGCTTATAGTTGGCTGGAAAGCCTATATCTTCAATCACTAAAGGATTCGGCTCCTGGGGCATACACAGAGAAGGTACAGGCTTTACAGCATGTATCAGAGTAGCCGATTCATGAACCAATTGTTTCATAAAAAATCGAAATAGAAAAATTTTAATACAACAAAATGAGTGTCTTCTAATATCGACTTCAAGAATAAAAGCCATACAGCCATCGACTCTAGAATTACAGTCAACTGCCGCTGAGTGTGCCCTTTTGATATTTCACAATCGCACCCTTTGACTCAAGATGCATAACGTCGCGCCACCGCCGCAGCTTCAATCATACACATTGGGACGTAAATGGATTTCTTCAAGGGCTGTTCTTCACCTCTCGAGTTTTCTACCAATGTCTCAATGGGGAAGAAAGCAGAGCTTTGAGGCGTTGAGCCGGGACTTGGTTCAGATGTTGGGGAGGGGCCGGCTCGAGACTCAGGTCGAACGACAAGAAGCTCGAGAGATCACAACCCTGGGACAACAACAAGAGCAGCATAAGCAGGCAGATCAGGGTAAGGGCGAGCCCAACAAAGGGAGCATATCTCTCCTAGGGACTGAGGAACATAGCTGGCGATCAAGCAATCGCCCGGGGCTTTTGCCGGGAGCCCAGCCAAGGTGGCGACTTGACTGGCGTCACCTTAGAGGTGGCTACGCCCGTAGTTGGTGGAGGGCATCAGAACTCTTACTCAACATCCCCAACGGTTGATCATCCGCTGGGGTGATGGTGGAGCGATCCGAGCAAAGCACACGCCGTCGAAGATGGTGCCATGTTTTGATGGGAGCTGGAGGGGCAGCTGTTCAGGGGCTGACCTTTTCTTGAAGCCTATGGTGGCACATCTGGCTGGTTTAGTGTCCCCAGAGGTGCCCAAGCTTGAGCCTCGCTGGCTGATTGCGTCTCCTCGCTGATATTATCTTCGGTAGAGGACTACAAGAGCAGGATTAATGAACTAATATGCTAGAAGGATGTCGCCCTTCAAAGTTTCCTGCAGCCATCTTTCACCTGTCGCCTGATCAGGCTCCCGGTAGCTGGTCAAGATTCTTGCTCGGGAGCTTTTGTTGGAATCGTTGCTCCATCACAACCTTTTTGAAAGGTGAGTTCTGCGAAATCACCGGAGCTGATGGGAGGACGGAAGAGGAGCCATCATCATTGATAGGCCCGGCCATCTTGTTGCTGCAAAGAAACAGAGGTTATAAGCATCCTGTAAACTATCATGAAATTTTAAACAATTGTTCTGAATATTATCTCAGATCAAGTTGTTTCAGCAACGGTCCAGAGCTCTTCTAAGGCATTAATTCAGGAGTTTTGCCGTTCGAACATTACGCTCATGTTTTGGAGTCCAAAATCTGGAATTCGCGGCTGCGGGTTGGACCTGTTCGATTGGAAATTTGAGGATCTGAATTTGAGCAAGGGTTGGGTTACCGCTTGAGGGGATAACGGAATTTACTTTCTCGCAATTTATCGTAAAGGATCGGGCAAGGTTACATCGGCTTATTGAGCATTGATCAAGGTGACAATCGGCAAAGTCAGATGAGGGGTCGGCTAAATTAGCATAAAGGAGATCGGCAAAATCAAAGGAAGTTCTTCATTGATAATGGGATTTCTTACATGAAAGAGCTGACGCCTCAAAAGGAAGAACCAGGGGATACATTGCCCCATCTACTACTAATGATCCTATGCTAAGGGTCCTAGCTATGGTCGTCGCCGCCTTTATCGTGCCACGCCGCCGCTGCCGCGCGTACGGCACTACTTCCCGCGGCTCGCTGTCATTGCTGCGCCGCGGCAGTGGGCCCTCATGTCCTTCATCTCGGCCCGCTGTCACTGCCGATGCTCGGTCGCTGAGGCCCGCCAGGGCAGCGCCCGGCGGCTCGTTCTGAGGAGGTGTCGTCCTCCTCATCCTCCTCCTCCTCCTCCTCGAAGGAGGTGAAGTCGTCCCAGGAGAGCGATCGTCATCGCTCTCCTCCGTTTCCCCATCGGCGAGGAAGTGAGGTCACTCTCCCGTCGGTCGAGGACTTGTCGTCCTCGCACTGGGACGGAGAAGTCGTGACGGGCCTCGTCTCTTCAGGCGGCGAATGTGGTCCGCCATTGGGACCCACTCCGCGCGGCTCGCGGGGGGGAGGAACCGGAAAAGACCCGATGAAGGAGGAGGAAGAAGAAGAAGAAGACATGGTGGCAGAGAGGGCTTTTGGAGTGCTAATGCGAAGGGAATGCAGGAGTTAAATAAAAGGAGACATAGTGGAGATTTAATGCTCAGCAGTTTTCTAGGATGTGGTGTCAAAACTGAAATCGTGCAGAAGTTGAGAAGGCAAGGCATCATGATGAAGAATACTCATGACGGTTTCGTCGCCACGACATGACCCCTCAAGTAGAAAAGAGTGGTTTGAAATTATCATTGCCAAAACCTATGGGTAATTACCCGATTTTGGCCAAATCATGAGGTGGGCCGTAAGTGAAGATGGGCTTGAAGGATATACACGTGGAGTCTTTTGATTTTGTGACGAAGAGTTTGGGCTAGATTGCCCGTGTATTCAGTAAATTAGTAGATTGCATCTTAGTTTAGAATTAAAAGATAGAGTTTAACCACGGTTAGGTGCACGCCCGAATTAGAAAGTCCTTGGACTATAAATATGTATCTAGGGTTATCGAAAAAGGAGGACAATCACGTTCACAAAAACACAAATCAGGCGCATCGCCACCCCTTCTTTCGAGGGTTTTCTCCCGGGTAAGCATCATGCTGCCTAGATCGCATCTTGCGATCTAGGCAGTACGCGTTTATTCGTTACCTTGTGTTGCTCATGCTGAAGCATTGTTGATGGCGAGTAGCATTATTTATCATAGGTGTTTTGGGGCTTGCATGGATGCTTTTCTTATACATGCTCGTTGAGCTATGCTGCCCCTCGATTCTTCAAGGATTGGTTTAATATCTGTATGGTTAGGCCTTGCAAACGGGTTGAACGATCCGGTAGTACGTAAGGTACGGTTTGTTAGTCTAAGAGGGATGTTCCGGGAATTAACTTAATGTTGGTTTTTAGGCCCTTTTAAGGTTAGCTTTCCATTATCTTTCGTGTCTATTAGGCTCAACTACGGACGTTAGTATGCGGTGAAAACCCTAAACTGTCGTAGATTGTTTAACTTTATATTGATCAAGCAGGAGCTCCATGTCATCGTTATCCCGACGAGAATCATGGGGCGATCGGCTCTTTGAGCCGATCCACAGGCAACCCAGAGCCGATCGGGCTCGTATTTAACGTTTACGCTCCGCCATGCATGCAGGAAACTAATCGAAGCAATCCAACACCTTCCGACTGTATAGGCAGGTGACACGCCTTGCAACCGCTGAGACGGCAGGAATATTTGCGGGACGACGTCGGACCGTAGCCACTGAGTTGGAAGCCTCCCGGCTCTTCGTGTTGCTTAACCACTGCTCGCCGGTGGGTTTTGGCAGGCAACAATAAAAAAGAATGAAAGAAGACTGAGATAAGAATGAAGACTGACAAACAAAGAAAGAAGAATGAAGAATTAAGAAAGAGATACAAGAAAGATAAAGATGAAATTAAAAAGAATACTGAGATAAGACTGAAGACTCACAGAGAGAAAGATGAATGAAAACTGAGATAAAAAGATAAATAAGGAAAGATGGCTGAGATAAGAAAAATAGGACTGGAAAATTAATGAAAGATGGCTGAAGAATGATAAATGATAAGATTAATGACTGAAGAATAATAAATGATAAGATCAAATGACTGAAGAATGATACGTTTGGTGATGCGGAGGTAGACGAGGTAAGGTTGTAGCATTATCCCATCAAAACATAACACATTCGCAAACACTTCGGTCAATACCAAATGATTTTGAAAAAAAGATGCTCATCAAAACCTCCTTCCGTCCTGAGGATTTCCACTTCCCACATACATAATTCAATATATCGATCATCACAGCTTTCTCACCTGCGGAATGCTAGTTCGCTGACAGCCTGTTGTCACCACGGCCTCTAAAAAGATACTCCCTCCAAATCCATATTAAGTGTCGCTTTAGGACTGAACCAAAGAAGAACTAAATCAAGAGTGAAGAACTAGGGCTGTCTAAGAAAGAAGCTATGATTACTGATACTACTATAACTAAAAGATAGTGAAACCATGAAAAGAATGAATAATGAAACAATCGTGGCAGAGAGAAAGAGAGACTGAGGGACTAAAAGAGGAGGAACTTTACAATGCTATGTAACTCTTCGCTTATTTAGAAATAATTTTGCAATGCAGAATTCAGAGATATACTCGCAAGGCTAGATATATAACAAAAAAACTTATGCCGAAATTCTACCAAAAACGTAATGCACATTCAGGTACATATTTACAGAGTTCACACGGTGCATGCTACTACATCATGTCATAGACAATTAATCCCCCGTCTCCACTAATGCCAGCCCGTCGGAGAAATCACCGGATAAAGGAAAATATATACTGTCTTGAATAAGAAAAATAACATAACACTCATTAGCACTGAAAATAATAAGCAGCAACAGCACCTCCTGTCACATGCATACAACTCCTACTGACAAATCTCAGTGGCATGCTGATACATCAACAACAGAAGACCCCTCTCTGTCATTGAATTTGCTCTCCACTGTCCAGACCATCCATCTGCCGTTAACAGCCCTACCACTAATAGTGGCAACAAAAAGAAACACTAGATCGATTCAGACTATTCACAACTGAATCAAAATCAACTTTAAATGACAAAAATGGGATGCCTAAACCCCCCCTAAGATCTCTAGGCACACAATAATTACCCTTATAATGTCTAAAAACACTGAAATGGATGAAAATATATTTGACATTCCTAGTTTTGTAGCTTGTCTAATACTTCGATTTAGATAAAAATATTCTAAAACGGGTAATTCAGTGAATTATGATCCTGAAGTAAAAATTAACTAGTGGTGCTCTATGTCTATGCTTGTAGCATTCAACTCTGATTCCAACATCAGAAGTCGAAGAGCTGCATCAAAGAGCATCAACTGAATCAAAAGGTTGCCTGACACTAGAAAATTGGGGGGAAATATATCACAGGGGCACGCAGATGAAAATGGCCTCACAAAACATTTCCCAAATCATTGACTTAGCGCCCTCCACCTAAGAACAAAAATACACCAGATCTGCGTGTAAAACCTACATGTCTAGGATGCAAAGGTGCAGATAGAGCAGAATAGAAAAGGAGAACAATGGAGAAGAACGTACCTATCGCCGGCGAAGCAGCCTCCTGCTCCTCGTTGAAAGGGCGGTCGCTCGCTGCAAGCTTTGGCACGGAAGAACCTAGCTCCTCTGCCAGGCAAACCCATGCTTCCCACACCCAGGCAGCAACAAAAACAACGGGGATGAGAAAACGAGCGGGCTCCTCCCAACTCCTCGCTCCTGACGCCTTCTCCGATTCAACGTTGCCGGGAGAGAACGGCCATTTGCCATGCGAGAGCCACCAGCACCCTCATTGCCCCCTCCTCTGCAACTCTCTCCCTTGAGGCCTCGACAGAGGGAAGGGGAAAAACCAAAAAACGGAAAAGACCAAAGAAAAAACCAGACCAACTGAAACCCATGGATAATGAAAAAACGAACAACTAACGACGAGTGGGACAAGCACAGATCAAGATTCGCGCCACCGTTCAGGAATGAGGGGCCAGAGATCTGACTTGAAGCCAATTGAAATTTCAGCTAGCTGAAATTTAGAAAAGGTGTAGATAAATAAGAAGGAGCAAAATGGAAGGAAACGGATTTTAGATCTACATATTTAATATTTGTTATGAGTTCTTAAGAATAGTACTAAAAAATAACTAAAATAGTTAAGAAACAAATAATCTATTTAAAACCGTAGCAACGCACGGGTATTCAACTAGTAGATTTAGGATCTAAATATATATGTAAATCATCATCACCATCACCACTACTATTAAAAGAAAGAGAGGGTGGTGATCCAACAAATCCGGTCCATACATCTTTCATCTAACGATTACTAGCATGGCGGACAATCGCAGGCGGACTGTGACCTCTGAATCAGTCCGCCCGAAACAACTACCCGTACTACTCCCGTAATTATCGCCCACGATCCCAATGGGGTGTTTCCTTCCTCTATCCCCTTCCCTGTTGCCTTCTCTCGCGAGCTCCAGGCGGCGCGCCGAGCCATCCGATTTTGTGCGCCACCAGCAAGCTATGTCTGCTGCCACAGCGCCGCTCTGCCCCACCCCTGCTGTCCTGCATGCCTCCTTGAAGGTACCTTTGGGGGGTTGGCGGCCATCTCCATGGACGTGCGCGACTGCGCCGAGGGAAATGGTGCTTTCACAATCAAGGGGCATTCGGCATCTATGGCAGCCGTGATGGTTGTAGCGGCAGCACCGGATGAGTCGGCATCTGGCGTTTTGCGTAAGTACAAGTTAGGAGCAGGTCCTCCTCCGAGGTGAGGTCATCGATCCCTTTACTTTATACGCATATTTTCTTCAAAAAAGTGTTGTACCAACTCACACGATCTGTCCATCCTCTTCAATTATTCGTCATGGATAACAACGAACAGAAAATTTGGAGCAAACCTGAAATTTTGAGATGCACATGAAAGACGGCCATTGCAGTAAGTTGTAGTGTGCAGATTGCAGACCACCAGTCCGACAGAAAATAATTAAATAATCATTGTTAATAAATGTTTAGGGATTCCCCGATTCAGTGATTCGTTTTACTAGAGAAGCAAGCAAATAACTCTATATATCATTGTAAAATACAAGGTTGTAAAAGAAATCATGTATATGTAAGGAATATGGGTTCTATAATTTTGACAAATATGTTATTTTTTCCCAGGCTACTTCTAATGAAAATGGGTTTAACTTAATACGATTTTGACATTTCATACGAATTTGCTCGCTTTTATGCATGGTCAATCATCAATATTTTTGTTGTCACCGTGGATGAACCTCATTTATCTTTCTCCTATATACATCCTCGATGAGAAATCAAGCAAATACATGGTACATCCTAGATGAGAAATCAGCTGCATGGTGTTTGAATATCTTGTGGTGGTGGCAGGTGTACAACACGCAACAACGGTGGTTGAACGATGTTTCCCCTCTGCTATCTGTGTCCTCAGTTTTTTCTTGAAGACGATGGAGAGAGACGCTTTGGGCGTTTGAATCTAGCAAGGTCGCATGTTGATAAAGTAGCATTTCATTGATTTGTATAATCTCCAGTTTCACTAGTAATATTAGGAACAGCTCCAGGTTTGTGAACATGCTCACCTTGTGTTTGTTAAAATGCTTAAAGAGATAGATAGTATCCAGACATGCACAACATTGATACCTGGCCTATTTTTTCATTCCAGAATCTCTAACATTGTTGGCTTGTATACAAAAAAGATAATGTGAAGTGTCGCGTCATTGTAAAAAATATTAACAACTTTTTGTGCATCACTATGTCAAGTGGGGGATGATTTTCTATTAATTTAGAGGTGCAACCTCTCAATACGAGAAACCGAGAAAATCATCCAACTGAAATGCAACAAGTGATACATCCGGAATCCGTTTTCAATGAGCTAGAGCTTGTCATGAGAATGAACACAAGCTCAAAAATGTCACATGGATAAGAACCAAGAACAACCACGGAACACAATGCAAAGCATGCAAGGGTTTGAGCTCTCTGGTAACGATACGACCAAGTGACTCATTCAAGAGCTCTCTTGATAGTACGGTCAACTATCCTACACACCCGGTCTCCCAACTACATCAAGATACCGGTAAGAGAGAAAGCCTATCAAGAACAAACCTTCACCTTGCGTTCCACTCGAGCCGACAAGCTCCGTCTTTATCCCTCTTATTTAATGCACACGCCACCGTGTTCATTCATCTTCTACATTGCACTCCACCGTCTTCATTCTTCATCTTGTTGATGTCTTGAAGATACACATGGTATCTCATCCCATCTTCTTGTTCAAGACATACTTGACACTTGATCTTCTTCCTCTTCTTCTTCTTGCAACCTTGAAACCAACTTATGTTACAAGCATTTCCTATGGACAAAACCTATAAGAGAAACTCAATGCAAGCATTAGTCCATAGGGATTTTCATCAACCACCAAATCCGCACATGGGGGATCCATGTTCTTTCACCAAGATCATCGAAATCGGAGTGCGGGAGCGATCAAGTTGTGATCGAGCCGGAAAGTTTGTACGGGATCGAAGGCCTCCCTAAGGTCTTCAAATAGTGGAAAGGGCTCCTACTTCGTGGAAGGAGCGTTCCCAGAGAAGAATGTGAGCCCTCATAGTGTTCAGTGTCCTTCGTGGTAACCGCACCTCTCCAACGGTGAGTAGCTTTCCCTCAAGGAAGTGAACATCGGGATACTTCGACGTCTACGCGTGCTTCAGTTATTTCTTTCCACTTATTTAATTTGTGATAGCCATCGAGCTTGAAGTTCTTGTTATATTATTTTTTCATATAGGGTGCTTCACTTAGTTTGCATTAGGCCAAATTATTTATCTGCATAGCCTAAAATTGCAAACAGGTCAAGGAAAATTTTGTAGAACCTATTCACCCCCTCCCCACTCTAGGTTACCGACATTGATCGAACTTTCAATTGCTGTCAGAGCGAGGTCACTATTGCCTTAGGATTCACCGGCTTTGAGTGTAAAGATGTCGACTAGAGGTTTAATTCTCAATAACACTATTATCTTTGATGGCACAAATTACCCCTCATGGAAAAATCATATTCTTTGCAAACTTCGGACTTTGTGTCCAAATATTGAGCAATTTCTAGATGTAGGTTTCTCTCCTCTGATGGACCCTCAAAATCTATCTATAGAGGATGAGAGAAATTTAAATCTTGAAGCTCAAGTATCTAATGAATTTGTTTTGTCTTTGAGCCTCGTAGTATATGTGATAATGATGGCTTCAAAGTGCAAGACATCTAATGAAATATGGACCAAGCTTGAAGAAAATTTTGGTGGGTCTACTTCTCTTGAGATTGATCATCTTCCCAAAGGAGCCTACTTCAACTTCAAACCATGAAGAGCTCCAAATCGCTTCCACCTCTGATCATGGTGATAATAGAATGCCATCTATTTCATCAACATGTGACATGACATGAGGTAATGACTTGGTGAGTGCGGAAATGACTTGCAATAGTGGGAATGCTATTTACACCGATGACTCCTCTTCTATAGATTATAATGGTGTAGATAGTTTGGACTTAAACACCTCGTGCAATAAGTTTTTCACGCATTCTTGTGTTAAAGGTCCTTGCATACCTCCTAAAACTTGCTTGATTAAATTTTGCAATGATATGCTTTCTTCTAGTTGTTGTATGGCTAACCATGTAGGGAAAATCTATTTCCCCTAGTTGTTGTATGGCTAACCATGTAGGGAAAATCAAAGAGAACTTGGGTTTCATCATTAAGAAGAAAATTTCTAGAAGAGTGAAGAAGAAACAATCCAAGAAAAGAACATGGTATGAATGTCATGAGTATGAGCACCTTGGTAAAAATTGTCCTACTCTCCATAGTGAAGTTCAATCCTCTTCAACTGAACATCGTCAACCCCCGCTATCCACATGTGCCTTATGGCAAAGGGATCCAAGGTAACTCCTACCTCGCGTTCCAACATAACTCCTAATGAGGAGAGTGATGATGATGATGCTAGTGATAGTGATAATGAAAAAGAAATGTATTTCTTAGCGTGAGATGGCCGTTTTATATCATTATCTTCATGGCAATGATAATGCTTGTGCTAAATTTGAATACTTAATGGACACTGTATATAAAATAAGGAAACCATTGAGGAATTTAACTCCCTTGTCACTGAAGGGAAATGGAGATACAATCTCCTCAAGCAAGAGCTAAGCGATGAGAAGCATTCTAATTCTCTTCTCATAGAAAAGATTGAATCCTATGAGCATGAAAAGGAAAAATCTGGGCCATCCAGTATGGCCTAGAATGTTGACGAAAGGATTGGTATGGCGCATTGGTAATGGCAAGAGCGTTAGAGCTTGGAGGGATCCGTGGCTGCATCGGTCTCATTCTTATAGACATGTCAGTAGGTAGCGGTAATGCAGGATCATGTTTTTATCAGGCTTCCTGAATGCCCAAGGAGTTTGGAACGTTCCACTTCTCCAGAAATATTTCTTGTAGATGGATGTCGATGAAATACTGTGAATCAGACCATCCCCACGGGTCCTGGACGACATGCTGGCCTGGGCACCGACGAAGACTGGCATCTAATGTGTGTACAATTTGTGGTGTGGAACGAGAGGATACTTTTCACACCTTTTGCAGATGCCCAAGTGCAGTAGCGCTATGGAACGCTATGAAGGAGGTGTGGGAGATCCCTGAAGTTGCATGCATCGTCAACACTTGCCCGGAATGGCTACTGTAGCTACTCGATGGAAAGTCCGAGATGACATGCACCAAAGTTCTGATGACATTATGGCGCATCTGGCATGTCTGTAATGAAATCACTCACCAGAAGCCTCCCCTGCCTGTGGAAGCCTCAATGAGATTTCTCTGCAGCTACGTGCAGTCACTTGCTGTCATCCGGAAGCATCCCCATGCGGACAATGTGAAGGGGAAGATGATCATCGAGAATGACGCCAACTGCATGTCAAGGCTGATGAGGAAGGATGAGGCTCACACAGACCGTAGCCGAAAAGCTAGACAAAACCTCCCCAAGGATGAACAAAGCTCAATGTGGATGGATCCTTCGTGGAATCCATAGGTGAGAGCGGCGCGGGTATGGTGCTGAAAACTGATGATAGTACGATCGTCTTCTCTGCCTGTCAATACCTAGGAAGGAGCTCTGTGCCACTTGCCACAGACCTGGCGGCATGCATGGAGGGCATTGCACTGTCGAGGCAGTGGTCGGACGGGCCGTGCATTAATTGTCGAGATGGAAGTTGTTGCCTTCATACATCAGAAGATCAGTGGCTAGTCAACAGAAACGGATCTGCTACAGGAAATCAAACATCTTCTTGGTGTTGATGAGAATTTTAAAGTGGAGTTGATTAGGCGAGAACAAAATAATGTAAGCCATGTATTGAAAAACTTGAGTAGATCGACCATGCGAACCAACTTCTGGTTAGGCTCTGGTCCTCATCCCTCTACTCGCCCAGGAGGAGAGCTTTGCTCGTCGTCAATTAATCAAGTTCCATTAAAAAAAATAGTTATACTGTGGTTACATTTTTGTAGTAATCAGTATACTGACAACGAAGAAGTTTAAGGCTTCGTGAATCTTTCACTTTTGCAGTCCATAAAAAGATATTCTCCCAACTTGCAATCTGCATAAGAATCTTCACAGGAGATGCATGCAGTTTTTGTGCATTTGAGGTGGGATCAATTCCTCCCCTTTCTATGACACTCTTTTGTGAATTTCTCAATGCTCCGTGTGCCTCTCTTTTTAGCAAGGTGCATAGTTTCACATTAGTTGGTCTGTTCTAGTCACTCTTGCCTAAACCAGTAGCCCAACCACCACATATATGGCCTGCCTGAAGGCCCAGAATTAAATGGGCCAGCCGTAGAAGCCTGTGAGATAAAGCAAAGGAAATAAAAAAGGAAGAAGCAACGTGGTGATGATTCGTGGCTGAACCAAAAAAAAAAGGTGCTCCACCAGACGCTCCAACGGTCAAATGGGAGACGCTCCTCCAACGGTCGGCTCCCTCGAATTCAAAAACCAAACCGCCTTTAAATCTCGCCCCGACGCTCCCTTGCTCTGGTTTCCTAATCGCACAGTTGCGCACCTCATCCGCAAAGAAATCAGTAGTAGGTAGGTAGGAGACGGGCACGGCCGCCGGCGAGTGACCATGGACTTCCACGCGCTCCCCCGCCGCGACCTGCAGGCGCTGGCCAAGCGCAACGGCGTCCGCGCCAACATGACCAACGGCGCCATGGCCGACGCCCTCGCCGCGCTCCCCGCGGTAAGATCTCGCTCCCCTAAATCCTCGCGTCAGATCTGCTGGCCTTGGACTGCTTGCTGAATTCTGCCCTTGCAGGTCGATGGGGTCGAGGAGTACGTCCAGCAGCCCGTCGAAGAACCGACGCCTGCGGCCGAGCCGGTGGTTCAGGCGACACCAGAGGAGGAGAAGGAGGCGCCGGCGGAGGAGAAGCAGGAGACCTCGCTGCCGCCCGAAGAGGTCATCGTACTGGATGACAGCGAAGAGGAGGAGAAGGCTCTTACGCCGGACGAGGATGAAGAGAAGGCGCCGCCCCGTGGCGTGGGGCGGCGCCGGGTGGCGTGGGCCGAGCCTTTAGCGGCTACGGCGAAGAGGAATAGGCCCGCCGCACGTAAGGCCGACACAGCGGAAGCGGTCCCCGAGGCCGTCCCGGCTCGGGCCACTCGCGGTCGGAGCCAGAGGACGGTCGAGTCGGTGGCTGCGGACGAGGCGCCCAAGAGGACGGTGGAGATGGACGCCGATACAGCGGAAGCGGTCCCGGAGGCCGTCCCTGCTCGGGCCACTCGCGCTCGGAACCAGAGGACGGTGGAGTCGGTGGCCGACGACGAGGCGCCCAAGACAAGACGGACGTCGAGGAGGAAGGCTGGTACGCAGCAGGAAGAGGAAGAGAAGGCCACACAAGGTAAGTACAGTTTGCTTCAAATCAATTTGGTCGATCTGCTTAATTACTTGCCTGATGTGAATTTTGTGTGCTGCTGGGTGACTCCTCAGATGTGGAACCAGCTATGGCTGCACCGGTTTCCTCGGACGAGGGACGCGATGCTGCTGAAGAAATGGAAGCGGCCGTGGATGTTCAGAACGAGGAGCAACACGCGCCAGTTGAGGAACAGAGCCAGGAAGAGGAAGGTGAGAACGAGAAAGAGGACGCGGCTGCGGTGGCCGTGCCTGCTCGGGCCACTCGTGGTCGGAGCCAGAAGAAGGTCTTGTCGGCTGCAGAGGTGGCGCCCAAGACGAGACGGGCGTCCAGGAGGACCATGGATGCTCCGGCCAAGGAGCAACACGCGCCAGTTGAGGAACAGAGCGAGGAAGTCGAAGGTGAGGCCGACAAAGAGGACGCGGTTGCGGTTGCGGTGGCCGTGCCGGCTCGGGCCACTCGCGCTCGGAGCCAGAAGACAGTGGCAGAGGAGGAGGCGCCCAAGGTGAGACGGACTTCCCGGAGGGCCGTGGCAAAGAAGAACAGTACGGAGGAGGAAGATGAAGAAAAGGCGACACAAGGTAAGTACAAAGGTGCTTCGAATCCATTCGCTTTGCACTGCCTAATTACTCAGCTAACGTGAAATTTGTTTGCTGCGGCCGGAATTCAGGTGACGTCTCTGATGTGGAAGCTGCTGTGCCTGCGCCGGTTTCCTCGCACGAGGAAGCCGATGGTTCTGAAGAAATGGAAGAGGCCATGGATGCTCAGAACGCGCCAACTGAGGAACAGAGCCAGGAAGACGAAGGTGAGACCAAGAATGGGGACGCAGCTGTGGAGGCCGTGCCGGCTCGCGCCACTCGCGCTCGGAGGCAGAGGGCGGTGTCGTCGGTAGCTGAGGAGGCCATGCCTGCTCGGGCAACTCGTGCTCGGACCCAGAAGACGGTGGTGCCGGTGTCTGAGGAGGAGGCGCCCAAGGGGAGACGGACGTCGAGGAGGGCTGCGGCAAAGAAGACTAGTGCGGAGCAGGAAGAGGAAGAAAAGAGGACACAAGGTAATTCAAGTTTGCTTCAGATCAATTTGCTCGCGCTGTTTAATTTCTTGCCTGATGTGATTCTGTTTGCTGCTGCTGGGATCAGGTGATGTCTCTGATATGGAAGCTGATGTGCCTGCGCCTGTATCCTCAGACGAGGAGCAGAACGAGGCGGTTTGCGGTTCTGAAGAAATGGAAGCGGGCATGGATGCTCAGAACGAGGAGGAGCAGACCACGCTAGTTGAGGAACTGAGTCAGGACAGTGAGACTGGTACCATGCATGAAGAGGAGGTCCAGCCACGGCAAGGTAGAAAATTATGATTCGCCTCAATTTAATTGCACTGCTAGATTTCTTACTTTGCATACTGATTTTCGTTGGCTGCGTGAATCAGATACTGTCTCTGATGTGGAAACTGCTGTGCCTGCGGCTTCCTCAGACGAAGAAGGTGATTGTGCTGAAGAAATCGAAGCGTCCATGGATGCTGAGGACGAGGAGCAAACCGAGCAAGCTGAGGAACAGAGCCGGGAAGACGAAGGTAAGAACAGTTGCAATCTGAAATTGACGCTTGTCCAATGTCAACATAAAAAAAAAATTGATGCGTGTCACATGTTTTATGTAGCCGCAGTATCCTGAATTATGTGTCTGATTCTCATATCTGAACTTGCAGGGGCTGTTGCGGATGGAACACCACTAGTGGAAGAACCAGCAGCTGCAGAAGATTGCCCGGTTTACTCGTCAGTGGTAGAGCAAACTGACACTGTATCCAGCGAAGAGATCCTGCATTCCAGTGAAGAAATGGTGCCTGTCCAGGAGGTGCCTGAGGCCACAGAGAAAGTTAATTTCTCCAGCGATGTCAGTGAGGAGAATGAACATTGCACGGCTGAAGAAGAACCACCAGTGGCAGAAGATGTTGATTCATCAGTACAAGAGTCACCGGTCGATGTCGAGCATGCTAGTGAGGAGGATGAAGAATGCAAGGTTGAGGAAGAAGTGGCAGAAGAAGTCCAGCATGCCAATGAGGATAACGAAGATTGCAAGGTTGAAGAAGAACTACCTGTGGCAGAAGATGTCCAGCAGTGTGAGGCCACCGAGGAGATTCAGCTTGCCAGTGAAGAAACAGAAATGGTGCCCATCAAGGAGATGTCACAGGCTATGCTGGAATCTGTTGAGGCGACAGAGGAAGTTGATTGCACCAGTGATGTTGATGAGGAGAATGAAGAGTTTGAAGAAGAACCAACACTAGCAGAACTTGCTGATTCACCAGTACAAGAGCTGCTAGTCAATGTCCAGCAGTGCGAGACCACCGAGAAGATTCAGTTTGCCAGTGAAGATACAGAAATTGTGCCCATCAAGGAGATGTCACAGGCTATGCTGGAATCTGTTGAGGTGACAGAGGAAGTTGATTGCACCAGTGACGTTGATGAGGAGGATGAAGAGTTTGAAGAAGAAGCAACACTGGCAGAACTTGCTGATTCACCTGTACAAGAGCCGCTGGCCAATGTCCAGCAGTTCGAGACCACCAAGAAGATTCAGGTTGCCAGTGAAGATACACAGATGGTGCCCATGCTGGAATCCGGTGAGGCCACAGAGGAAGTTGATTTCACCAGCGATGTGATCCATGCCAGTGAGGAGAATGAGGTGCCAACCTGTGAAGAGGTGCTTCAGAGCACAGCCAAAGCAAGTGAGAAGAAAAAAGATATGGCTGCTGAAGAGGAGACACTGGTGGCCACCGATGAGATGCCACAGATGTTGGAGGCAATGGACGAGGGTGTTGCAGAAGTGATCACCATTGACTACCTCTCGCAGGCCAACGGCGAGGGTGGTGCAGTCAAGGAGAGTGGTGCAGTCAAGGAGAGTGGTTTCACGGCTGACCTCACAGATGTGTCCATGGAAGAGGAGACAGTGGTGGCTGCCGATGAGATGCCACTGAGCTTAGCCAGAATAATGGGCGAGTGTGTTGAGGAGGAAGTGGTCACCGTCGACTACCTGTCGCAAGCCACAGTAGACGACGAAGGTGCAGTCAAGGAGAATGGTTTCAGCTGTGGCCTCACAGATGTGTCCGCTGATGATGGAGTGGTGGAAGCTGTTATGCTACAGAGCTCAGCCACAAAGGAGGAGAATGCTGAGAAAGTAGTCGCCGTCGACAACCAGTCTGAATCCATGGTGACCGACGGCGAGGTGCTCATCAAGGAGAGTGGATTCACCGGTGAACTCTTGGATGTGTCCATTGAAGAGCATGGAGTGGTGGCCGACCACGAGATGCTACACAGCTCAGCCAAAAACGAGGTGCCCATCAAAGAGATGTCCAACATGTGGCAAGCTACAGTAACTGACGACAAGGGTGCTGCCAAGGAGAGTGATTTCTGGGATCAACTCGCACATATGTCAGTTGACGAGGAGGTTGTGATGGAGGCCAACGAGATGCAAGTGAGTTCAGCAACAATAGAAAAGAGTGTTGAGCTACTGGTCACCGTCGACAAGCAGTCGCAGGCAACAGTAGCAGATGAAGAATGGGCAGTCACGGAGAGTGCTTTCACCGGTGAGTGCACACCGGTGGTCGACACTGCCAGAGATTTCAGTGATCACATTGCATCGCCGTGGTCTGCGAACGTGTTTGAGTATGCCACCAAGTCCCTATCCATGGACTCTATCACTGTGGTATCTGAACCTGTGGCAGTGCAGCGAGAGAATGATGTGAAGGAAGGGAACGAACCTGAACCAGCATTGGGCAAAACTATACATAGTCCACTTACAATAAGGAAGCTTAGGAGGGCAGTGGCAGAAGAGAACGAGGCAGATGATGTGCCGCTGTGCATATTCATCGGTAGCAGTGGTGGTGAGGAGAACTCTGCTGAGCCTGTGCTGGTGGAAGAAGAGAATGAAGTGAACCAACCTGAAGCAACGTTGGCGAAAATTACACATAGTCCACTTACCATAAGGAAGCTTAGAAGGGCAGTGGCAGAAGAGAACGAGGCAGATGATGTGCCACTGTGTATATTCACCAGTAGCAGTGGTGATGAGGAGAACTCTGCTGAGCTTGTGCTGGTGGAAGAAGAGAATGAAGTGAACCAACCTGAAGCAAAGTTGGCGAAAATTACACATAGTCCACTTACCATAAGGAAGCTTAGAAGGGCAGTGGCAGAAGAGAACGAGGCAGATGATGTGCCACTGTGTATATTCACCTGTAGCAGTGGTGATGAGGAGAACTCTGCTGAGCTTGTGCTGGTGGAACGAGAGAAGGAAGTGAACAAACCTGAAGCAGCGTTGGCCAAAATTGCACATAGTCCACTTACCATAAGGAAGCTGAGGAGGGCAGTGGCAGAAGAGAACGAGGCTGATGATGTGCCGCTGTGTATATTCACCAGTAGCACTGGTGGCGAGGAGAACTCTGCTGAGCCCGTGCTGGTGGAACTAGAGAAAGAAGTGAACGATCATGAAGCATTGAGTAGTCTTAGCCTAAGGAAGCTTAGGACCGAGTTCAATCAGATAGTTGCAGTGGCAAAGGAGAACGAAGTGAAGGAAGGCGAGAAATCGTCACAGGCACTGGATAATCTTAGCCTAAGGAAGCTTAGAACCAAGCTCAAGGAGACGCTGAATGCCCATAAGGTAACTACTGATGAACAACACTTCACCTCCACTTGTGTTCTATTTACTGTGTGATTTTGTGCACTAATCTTACTCCTTGAATGCAGAACGTGGAACCAAAAAGGGTGCCCCTTGGAAGGCTGGACGAGAATGCCTGCTGATTCGACATCAGCGGCCAACAGCAGATCATGTATCTGCACTACACTACTGTTAACCAGGAGGAACAGCTAGCTGCCTAGCTCTGAACTCCAGCGTGAGAGACTCACAGGTTGTGAAACCAAGGTTTCTCCAACCCCTTATCTAACTTATCTGCGTGTGTACACCGTGAGAAGACCCAGCTCTTGTTTGGCTGGTTACTTATGAGTGGTTTGTTAGTGCTATGCACTTGTATCCTGTTCTGAACTTGTGTAGCTGATTTGCCCGATCTGGGAAGATATCAAGTATCTGATGTTTTAGCTGAGATCAGTACAGTGTTTTGTTCTGATCTTGCTTCAGTTGAATGTTTGTATCAGTGTTAGCTGATTTGCACAACCTGCACTGCACCTATTGTTTAGCTAAGTTATGAATGCTATGGTAGTGCGCTGTGTCTGTATCAAAATTCATCAATTGTTCATGAAAGTGTTTATAATTTGGTTTAGCTGAGTTATGAATGATATGGTAGTGCGCTGTGTCTGTATCAAAATCCATCAATTGTTCATGAAAGTGTTTATAATTTGTTAACGCAATGTCTGCTCATTGTACATCAAACAAAAACGTTTTCTTGTATCTGCAATGACAAGTTGATTCTGTAAGAAAAGTTGCTCTTCTTCCACTACTTTCAGAACCATTAATAAAACTATGACAAGTTGATTTAGGTCATGGCAAAACTATACAAAGTCCATTTTGCATACAAAATAGGACACCCATCAGGCCAAGGTTTTCTCCTTTTTTCGAAAGAAAACCAACACTGCCCAGCAGATGGGTCTCGACCACACAACAAGCCGGAGCACGAGATATTCAGTCACGCTGTATTCCCTGTCAACAATGAGCATCTAAAAAAAACCTAACCGTGATCAAAACAAAAACAACCCCAAAGGAGCATAGCCAAGAACATTTCAGCTACTTCCTCCATCCGGAAATAAGTGACCCGGAATTGTGTACATTTGCATGTATCTTCAAACTAAAACGTCAATGTATTCTATTTCTCAAAGCAGTCCAAGAAGCCCTACCCAGCAAACGGGTCTCGACCATTCAGAGCATGAGACATCTTGATCAAACACGGTTCAAATAAAACTTTCAGTCCAACAATATTCAAGGCTTCAAGCCCTTGTCGTTACTGAATATCTGACAAACACGTTGAGCGGTTTGTTAGTGATCAGAGTGCTTTGTTAGTACTCTGCACTTGTATCTTGTTCTGAACTTGTGTAGCTCCCCGATCGACTCAGCTTCTAGCTGTTGATTTAGCTCAGATTTCTGAGTGGCTTGTTAGTGCTCTGACCTTGCGTCAGTCAAACGTAGCTGAGTTGCACGATTTGTTCACATCTCGTCATCTTTTTTTTAGCTGGTTCACATATCATCAGCTTAAAGAAGTTTTTTGCAGAACCTTCCGCAAAATTATACATCCACTTTGCATTCTAAACTGGCCTACTAAAATCTTTTGTTTTGTCATATTTAGAATGGATATCAACACTGCATTTCCACTGAAACGATGCATAAATCCACACCAGTGTCGATGTTGAGAGCTGTATTGCTAGATTCTGGTGGGGAGGAGATGAAAACCAAAGGAAGATGCATTGGACTAAATGGAGCGACCTTGCTGTTCCTAAAGCGATTGGAGGCATGGGGTTCCGGGACTTGCGAAAGTTCAATCAGGCCATGCTTGCTAAACAAGGATGGAGGCTACTTTCTAACCCCGACTCCCTATGTGCCAAGGTGCTTAAAGGCAAATACTACCCAAATGGTTGTTAGGATTGATCTCCACCGCACCAGAGCCCAACGGCTCTGGCACGACCCCTTGACCTCGTCCGCGCCCTGATCGGGGGCGCCCAACCGCCTGGCCCTGTCGCCACTATAGAGGGCGGGGGCATGGGCACTCGCACGAGGTTGCCCCGAGCAGCCACTCGCCCCACCAGACCCACCGATTAGGCTGAGTGCAGTGCCGACGGGAAGCTCCGCCGCCACCTCTCTCCTCGACCTCACGCCGTCGCCGTCACCACCATCACCATGAGGACGTCGGGAGGATCGTCCTCCAGTAAAGGAGAAGGTACACATCTCGTAATCTCAAAGTACTACTCGGAAAGATCTAGACTAGTGATCCCAGAGATTTAACATTGGTATCACAGCCATCTAGTCCTAGATTTTTTTTTCGGGTAGAAAAGCAAGAACAGTGAACCCTAGCTCGCCCCTGTATGCAAAAAAAAAAAGGAAAAGAAAAGAAACCGGCCAGGGCCTCAGGCCGCCGGCAAAGTCAGCGCCGCCGCAAGGCCGCGCCGCCCCACTCGATCCCGATGCGCATCGGCATGCCGAGGCATCGGGAAGAAGGGCTACTCCACTTGCGCGAGCGAGCAGGAGCAAAGAAAAGGAAATCCTCACCGGCCGGGGCCTTGTGCTCGCCGAAAGTCACCGGCGATAGCCGGCAAAGGGCGCCGCCGCTGACCCGTTTGACGCCGGTGCGCCCTCCGGGCGCACGCGACGGCAAAAGGACCAGAGGGGCGCCGCACCTCTCTCGGCCGCGGCCACGTACTGGGCGCACGGCACAGATGATGGAGGGGAGGTCGGGCTGCCGAGCTAGCGCGAGGAGCCGCCGGGAGGCGCCGTCGCAGTCGCCGGCGAGCCGCCGGAGCCGCGCGTGCGAGCGGGAGGAGGAGCTTCTCCGTCGCCGCCGCCGGACAGAAGAGACAGAGAGTGGCTAAGGGGGGAAATGAGCTAGGGTTAGGGTTTCTGTCCGTTTGGGCATTTTTTATACCGCACCGAGATTGACGGTGGACCGTCGGATTCAATCCGACGGCCAGAAAGCATCTGCCTTGTGCGGGCCGCGTGGGCGCCGTGTTCGGGCCGCGTTGGCAGGCCGCACAGCAGGCCATGTGGGCGACGCGGCCAGGCCACGTTCGGGCCGTGGAAAGACCGCGGCAGTAGACAGCGGGCGGGCCGCGTTAGCAGCCGCGTGGGCGCGGCGTCGGCACCGTGGCCAGGCCGCGTTGGCAGGCCCCGCGCTGGCGCAGCGTCTGCTGCGTACGTCGGGCGAGCGGGCCGCGTAGTCGCGGGCCTCGCTCTACAGTAACAGAACACGTTTTTACATGCACTCGTTTTATTATTCAGAGGCATTTTAGGCAATTTTTGGGCTGTTTTTTGGCCAATTTTTGTCTAGTTTTTTTCCTAACAAATTGAACCAACGAGATATTTGTTTTAGGAAGTAACAGTAATGTCTCTGAAAAGTTGAAAAGTTAATAGTTTAAAGTTAAAGTTTCCGCAATAGTAAAAGAAGCATCTTTGTTAAGTTTTTTCTGAGCAAATTGAACCAACGAGATATTTGTTTTTAGAAAATTAAAAAGTAACTGAGATGCTTCTGAAAAGTTCAAAGTTTAAAGTTTAAGATGCAAAATAGAAAAGGAGCAAAATGCAAAAGTGACAATTAAATTTAAAAGGTTGCTTAAAAGTGATTGTTGAAACAATTATGATCCTGTCATTTTATGACCAACGTCATTAATGGTATGATCATGTTTTGTTGTAATTATATGGGCAAAAGTGGTAATCAAAATTTTAAAGAAATGATTAAAGTGATTATTGTGACAATTATGGTTGTGTTATTTTTTGACCAACGTTATTAATGACATGATCGTGATTTTTTGCAATAAGAGGTGCATTTATCTCTATTTTCTGCCCAACGGTGATATAGATTTAATTGCACAAACAGTTGTATGTTCTAATTTTGACCAACGTTGGATTATTGCATGCAATTGTTGTTATGATCTCATTTCATTGTGGTTTAAAGGAGGGTACTACTTGATAAGTTGCATCAAGGATGTTCAACCCTCAAAAGTGACAACTACACTGAATGAGAAAAGAAGGTCGATTTGTGCTGAGGAGGACTGGGTTCCCACACCGGTCAGACCAAAAGATCCAGCAGAAATGACAAGGATGATGATGCTGCATGGCGTATAAAGGTGGCAAGTGCCATTTATAAAGAATACAATTGAGAACGCTATTGTGAGCTCAATTGCAGTGTGCTTCCGTAAGGGAGTATCTTGAAAGAATAAAGACAGTTCACGGTTCTTCAAAGATATGTGACCCAGTCACAAGTGATTAAAAGTACACATGGACAGAAGGACATGGCAAGTGTGCCATATGTTGTAGTAATGCTTATGGGTGTTGTCTGTGTGTAATGTGAGTGAAAAAGTGTTGTCCGCGTTGGACAAAGAACAAAAGAAAAGAAAAGAACTGATGAATTGTCGAAATATGGCATTGTCGCTTAGGCCATATTTCGAGGGGGAGAATAGAAAGACTTGTTAAAAATGGTATTCTTCCTCCATTAGAATTCTCGGACATAGAACAGTGGATCGATTGCATTAAAGGAAAATTTGTAAAGGTTTAAAAAGGGTGCAAATCGATGCACAACACTAGAAATAATTCACATCGAGATATGGATCATTTCCTGTGAAAAGTGTAGATGGCTATGATTCGCTCATAACATTCACGAATGATTACTCCCGATATGGTTATATTTATCCAATAAAAGAAAGAATGAAGTGTTGGATAAATTCAAAATATTCAAAGCTGAAGTTGAAAATCAGCATGATAAAAGAATAAAGATAGTCGGTCGATCGGAGGGAGTACTACTACGACATACTCCATATGGCCAAGTCCCTGACCTTTGCAAATTCCAGAGTTGGAATAGTCGCCCAAACTCGATGCCGGGCGAACCTCAACAGAATGGGTAGCCGAAAGGCGCAACCGTACCTTATGGATATGGTGCGCAATATGATGAGCTATTCCACCCTACCATTGGGATTGTGGATTGAGGCGTTAAAAATCGCTATTCACATTCTAAACAGAGTACCAAGCAAATCGGTGCCCAAAACGCCGTATGAGCTATGGACGAGAGTGCCTTCTAAACCAACGAAAGTGTGGGGGAGCCCTTGAGGCTAAAGTATTCAATCCAAATATCGCAAAGTTAGATACCAAAACAGTCCCTTTTATTGGCTATCCTGAAAAGTCAAAGGTTATCGTTTCTACTGCAGAAATACACAAAGTTTGTGGAAACGAGACATGTTGTCTTCTTAGAGGACGAAATGATGAGGGGAGCATGTAGCTCGGAAAATTGATCTTGAGGAGAAGAGGTGCATGCACCTAATCCGATGACTCAGGAGCCATTTTTTACGCTACCATGTGCACATGTACCGACGATCCCTGCGATTGTGGAAGCGCTGTTGTAACTCCACCCATGACAATGATGAGTGAAAATTCGGAACCTGTCCGTCAGAGCCGAATGAACCATTTGTTGAGCATTAAAGGAACAACAGCCACCTCTAGAGGCAAAAGGATTTACACAAAGAGAAGGGATAGATTACAATGAGACATTTTCTCCGGTCTCATGTAAGGATTCCTTCAGAATCATCATGGCACTAGTTGCACATTTTGATTTAAAGTTGCATCAAATGGATGTAAAGACGGCATTTCTAAACGGGGATTTAGAAGAAAATGTCTACATGAAACAACCCAAGGGTTTTATCATGGAAGGCAAGGAAGAAATGGGATGCCGCCTAAAGAAATCCATTTATGGATTAAAGCAAGCCTCCAGACAGTGGTATCTAAAGTTTAATGAAACAATCAAGAGATTTGGATTTAAAGAAAATATTGAGGACAATCGCGTTTATGCAAAGTTCAAAAGTGAAATATATTTTCCTAATCTTGTATGTGGATGATATTCGCCAGCAGTGATGTTAGTCTACTGCAAGAGACAAAGAAGTTCTTGTCCTCAAATTTTGATATGAAAGATCTTGGTGAAGCGTCATATGTTTTGGGCATAGAAATTCACCGAGATAGAAACAATGGAGTATTAGGACTATCGCAAAGGCTTATTTAGAAAAGATTCTAAGTAAGTATAATATGCATAAGTGCCACACCCCTATAGTCAAGGGCTACAGTTTTGGGAAACATCAAAGTCCCTAAAATCAATACGAGCTCGATCAAATGAAAGCGGTTCCATATGCTTCGCTATTGGAAGCCTACAAGTATGCACAAGTGTGCACTCGCCCGACTTATCATTTATCACCGGAGTACTCGGTAGATATCAAGAAAATCCAGGTTTTGAACACTGGAAAATGGTAAAGAAGGCATTGCGTTATGTGAAAGGCACAAAGAGTTACATGCTAACATACAGAAGATCCGATTCTAAAAATAAGAGGGTATTCAGATGCAGATTTTGGGGGATAAAGATGACAGAAAATCCACATCTCCGGATATGTATTCACCTCGCAGGGGCTATTTCCTGGAAGCAAACCATATTGCATCATCCACGATGTATGCAGAATTTATAGCATGTTATGAAGCCACGGGGCATGCATTATGGTTAAAGAAATTTATACCCGACTTGAAAGTGGTAGATTGTATTGACAAACCACTAAAGATGTACTGCGACAATGAGGCCGCAGTAGTTTATGCTCACAACAACAAGTCGAGTACAGCTATGAAACCGATTGAGGTTAAGTATTATGTTGTGAAACACAAGGTCCAGGATCAAACAATAAGTCTCGAGCATATAAGGACAAAAGATATGCTTGCGGATCCGCTAACGAAAGGCTTACCACCCAGCGTGTTCAAGGAGCACGTAGCCGGCATGGGTTTAAGGGAAAGTCTTACCTATCCTGGATCATAAGAGGCCCAAAAGTAAAAGAATTTGTTTGAACAGAGAAGTGCATTGTGGCTGTCCGATTCTATCGGCAATAGAGCTGTGACGATGAAACATGCCCTATGGACTGATCCAAAATGAAACGAATAAAGTGAAAGTATAAAGTTAAAAGAAAAGTTGAGATCAAGGGGAGAATGTTAGGATTGATCTCCACCGCACTGAGCCCAACGGCTGCACGACCCTGACTCGCGCCCGATCTGGGGCGCCCAACCGTTCGCCAGGGCCCTGTCGCCGCACTATATAGAGGTGGGGGCCGTGGCACTCGCACGAGGCTGCCCCGCAGCCACTCGCCCACCGACCCACCGATTAGGGTTAGTGCAGTGCCGACGGGAAGCTCCGCCGCCACCTCTCTCCCTCGACCTCACGCCGTCGCCGTCACCACCATCACCATGAGGACGTCGGGAGGATCGTCCTCCAGTAAAGGAGAAGGTACACATCTCGTAATCTCAAAGTACTACTCGGAAAGATCTAGACTAGTGATCCCAGAGATTTAACAATGGTGACTTCTTAAATGCCTCAAATAAGAAGAATTCGTCCCACACTTGGAGAGCCATCAAACATGGAAGGGTGGCTCTCCTTAAGGGGCTTATTAAGAGAGTGGGAAATGGCTCCACTATTCGTATTTGGGAGGACCCCTGGATTCCCTCTAATTCTGGATTTAAACCTGTTTTTAAGCCTGCTAATGTCAATGCTGTGCTGGTGAATGAGCTCCTATCTCCTGATGCCTCTACCTGGAATGATTCCATGCTTGAGGCCAATTTCTGTGCGGCTGACCTTAATGCTATCAAATCTATTCCCTGTGGCAAACTTGAGGAAGACACTTGGGCCTGGGGTCCTGAGGTACATGGCAATTTTTCTGTTCGGTCGGCTTACCATTTGTTGTGTACAAACTCTTCCTCTGGCCCTATTCATTCTAGCTCGAGAGGGAATGCTAACCCGATTTGGAAAGCTTTGTGGAGGCTTCCGGCACCACCCAAGGTCAAAACTTTCTGGTGGAGAGTGCTCAACAACTTTATGCCTTGCCGTGAAGTCTTACATAAGAAACACATTGAGAGGATGCCTACTTGTGGTGCATGTGGCGCCCAGTCTGAATCTGCTATGCACGCCCTGCTGGAGTGTGAATGGTCCAAAATTTTCTGGAATGAGGTGCATTCTCTCACCGGGGTGAAAATTCCAAACCTTCACCCTAGATCTTGGGCTTCTGACCTGACCGATGGGTCCTTTCTTAATGAAAAAGATACATGTATGGTGTTATGTGGGATGTGGGCAATCTGGAAGGCTAGGAATGATCGACGTCATGGAAACATTAGCTTACCCCTTATGAAGGCTGTGCATTGGGCTCTTGACATTGCTTATGACCTATGGAATGCAGGTATCAAGCATGGCTCAGTGAACAAGCCCAAAATCAGAACCTTGTGGCACCCTCCTGATGATGGCTGGACAAAAATAAATGTTGATGGGGCTTTCAGTTCTGGCCCTGGGGAAGGGGCTTCTGGAGCCATTGCGCGTGATCACCGGGGCATCTTCTTGGCTGCGAAGGCCATCTGGTACCCAAACGCTGCCAATGCCCTCTCTATGGAGGCTCATGCTATTCGTGATGGTGTGATTCTTGCCAGGGATCGGAAGTTTCAGAAGGTGATCATTGAAACTGATTCCCTGGTGCTCTCTAAGGTGCTGAACTCTGGTAACTTCAAACGTTCAGAGATTGCATCTATTCTATTTGATGTTGTGGAGCTTAGCAAGGTGTTTTGTGGGTTCTCTGTTGTTTTCATTCGTAGAGCTGGCAATGTTGCCGCACATATGTGTGCCCAGTACTCTGTTAAGGAAAGGCAAAGGTGCATTTGGACTGAATATGCACCTGATTTTATCTGTAATTGCCTTTCCGTTGATTGTAACCCTGTTGCTATGGAATGAAATGCTCCTTAATCGCAAAAAAAAAAGACACCCCACACTGCTGAATCACGAACACCTTTTCTAATCAGAAATGCTTCCCGGCAGATGGGTCTCAACCACACAAGGATTCAAAAAATGACACACGTGATCAAACACTGTCTAAATAAACACGTTGATCACATCCAAATAAAATTCAGTCATGTTGTATCTGAGTCGCTGTCAATAATGAATGCCTGACAGAAACTGGTCTCAAACCAAAAATAACCCTGAAAGACCATAGCCAAGAATGTTTATGCCGGAACTGATTTGAACGATCTTCTCATGACTCATTGCATGTTCATGAGCGATAGTTTATGGGTGTTTATTAATTCACACGAACACTGGTTCAGATCAGCATTCGATGTTTTGTTAGTGCTCTCCTAGTGTTTCTAATTGATTGGCACCGCCTTTTCAAAATTGATCAGCGCAGCTTAAGCTAATGGCATTGGCAAGTAAATCACATGTTCATCAGGAAAGGTTGCTCTTCTTGTTCTGCTTTGCGAAATAGATGCCTTTGGCTTCAGTCAGAAACTTCTGGGATATACAAGTCCCTCCTCAAACCATTCTTAAACATTGCCCTCCAAATAAGTATGAATCGACATGGCTGTCGATGTCGTTGAGGTTGCCCAGCATTCCTGGATCATGAACACCATCTTTGCTCCTAAAATCTGTCTAGCAGAGTATTCAACAATTCAGAGCATTCAACGTCACCGGCCAATGCAATTCAGTAACAAGGTATTCAAGTCCCTGTCCATACTGAATGCGTGGCAGAAGACTGGTCTCAAGCCAATTCCAGTAGATTTTGGAAGGAAAGTGAAACGGAAGATCTTCAGTTTGTAGCATCAAGCTCAAAAACACACGCGCACCTGTTACACATGTAGTAATAATTTCTGAGTGCAGAACAAATATCCTGATGGATTCAGAACATTATGTGTGAAGATGACGCGGCAAAATATTTACCTGAGGACACACTTCTAAAAGACTCTGAATCCTGGTTATCCATAGAGAAGAAAATTCCAGAATTACTCCTTGCATTGGCAAATAAAACCATGTTTTTCTGTCTATATGACTAGTGCACTGTTGCCATTCTTCCAATACTTTCATAACAAATATCCTGCATCGATTCAGAATCTTCTGCGTGACGATGAAACAGCAAAAATAATTTACCTGGCAGATACACAAAGTCATCAAAAACTAAACTGTACACCATTGGAAATGAATCTGAATTCTGGATACCCATCGAAAAGAAGCATGAATCCACATGACTGTCGACGTCGAGGCTGCTGAATCATGAAATCCATCATCTTTCAGAAATGCTACATGGCAGCTGGGTCTCGACCACACAAACAATTCAGAGCACGAGACACGTTCATCAAACACCGTCCAAATAAATTTCAGTCGCATTGTATTCAAGCCCCTGTCAATGCTGAATGGCTGACAGAGACGCGGAGCCGTTTGTTAGTGATGTGCACTTGTATCCTGTTCTCTTTTTTTCTCGATGATAGAAGCATAGCAAGTTGTATCCTGACAGAGACGTGGAGCGGTTTGTTAGTGCTCTGCACTTGTATCATGTTATCTCTTATTTTTGGATAAAAGGGGCATAGCTACTTGCACACTGTTCTCAACTCTGCACTTGTATGCTATTCTTAACTTGTACAGCCGATCTGCTCAGACATCACTATGTATTGTTTTTGCTGAGATTTGTGAGTGGTTTATTAGTGTTTTATAGCTGAGTTGCACGATCTGTTCACCTCTCATCATGTTTTGTTTAGCCGGTCTACGAGTGCTGTGTCTGTGCGTCAAACTCATCCAATTACATATTCGTCCATAGGCAAACAAGAACCTTTGCATGTGCAGTGAAGTTCATTGACTCCGTCAGAGAAGTGCAGCTCGCCTTCCTCTACTTCTGGAGTAGTTGGGTTCAGAGTGCAGATAACGAGAGTAATTTATACGGGTGGATACGGAATCTCTCGCCAAAATCTGAAAGCGAAGCTGGCGAATTCGTGAGGCCCTCGAGAGAATCTGAAATGTAGATACCCGTCGATATGAGTCCAGATGACCGTCGACGTCGATGCGCCCACTGCTGCTGAATCATGATCACCATCTCTTTGTTTCAGAGATGCTGCCCTGCAGATGGGTCTCGGCCACACAGCAATTCATAGCGTGCGACACGTTGATCAAACACGGGCCGTATGCGATTCAGACACAGAAGTAGTATTCACGTCCCAGTCTACACTGAATGCGAGAGACTTGTCATAAACCCAAAACCGATCAAAAAAGGAGAGCAGTCCAAGAACATGAATTTACAGTGTGAAAGCTCGCAAAGACACACTGGTTACCAAACACCTGAAATATACTGGTTTAAGACGGGAGTACAACATCACAACAGCAACCAACAGCATTGTCATCGTCATCACACATCTTCTGGTCGACCTTATTACAGGCAGCAACACCACATTACTACTACAGGTCCAGGTGCACGCCATGTCTGTACTATAGCACAAGCACACTACAGATAATTAGGAGCCCAGCTTAGAAGAGTGATAGAGTCGCAGAGCTAGGCTCGAGTTCTTGGTTGTGCAATCAGGCGGTGGGTGGTGGCTTCTCGACGTCCTCGAGCGGGCGGTACCACACCTTCTGGTCCAGCACGGAGCCGGTGGCACTGGCGGTGGCGGTGGGCGGCGCGCCGGGGACGAACTTGCCGTCGAGCGCGGCCGGGCCGAAGACGCCGGTGGTCGGGTGCGGGCCCCAGTACTTGTCCGGGGTGTTTGGTCCGCCGATCACATCGTCCGGCACGAAGGCCGGGCGCACCTGGTCGTCCAGGTTCTTGTCGTAGGCCGAGGCGTGCACCGCCCTCCTGCATAGACAAAGTAGCCAACCGGAATGTTAGTTAGGTTGTTGTTGGGCTGCTTCGCCTGTAATGGTACCACGTTGACTTGACAGTAACGCATCAACAGCAGATCCGAAAATTTAATCATGATGATGCAAAGTAGAGTTATGAGGCAGCCTTGGCCGCATTGACTTGTAGTAGCTACACCAAGCATGGGAAGATTCAATTCTTCCCTGTCGATGTGCCGTTCAAGTTTCCATTTTCCCCTCGAATTTATTCAATTTGTGCCGGCACAATAAGACAATACTAGCACCAATCTTAGACGCTGGGTTCCCCTGATCATGTGGGCTGCACAGGACAAAAGTGTGGTGGTCTGTTTGAAGCTCATGCCAAGAGTGCCCGTCTCTGTCCACCAGTTTCTGTCTAGTCTGGCACGCAAGTGTCCGACGACACTGAAGGAAGGCATGAAGCATGCCGTGTGAGCTAAACACAGGCACACCACTTTACATCATTTTACACATTCAGATGATCGTATTTCACACTCCAAGGTGACACAAAAAGTCGAGGCTGCCAACACGGACTCAACTGAAGATCGCCCTCTCGGTCATGGATCAGCACGACTGACTGGGGAGAACGTGGAGGGGCAGGACGGGCAAGGCATGTGGGATGGGGCCGTGGGTGGGTGGATCTGGATAAGTCCGACTTGCTATACTAGCGTGTACGGTCACCGCTACGTGGGTCCTGGTTGGACGGCCCAGATCGGAAAAAAGCAGAAGATGGTGGCACACGGTACTGGAATGGGCCCTACGGGCCTGATCCGAAAGGACGGCTGCTGGGCCCTGACGGTGACGGCGGGCCCGTCGTCAGACCCACCCCACCCGTCTATTGGACCTGGAGTGAAAACCAAGGCAGCGCCTGCGGGTGGGGCACGCACGGCGGCACCAAACACCAAACCCGTCCGCCTCATTCGTTGTCGTAAAAAAAAGATGTTGCGGAAAGCGAGACGGAACGTCGGGCTCTCCTCATTCGTTGGGGGCTCTGCGCGTGCTGTGTGACCTGTGAGAAATATCCGTCCACTGTTTCTTCATCTTCTTCCTGTGGATGCGTCAGCCTCTGCTAGCTGGTTGCTGTTTGGCCTTTTCATTCGGCCGAATTTGACAGAGGCGACGAACTCGGGAGCAGGCGAGGAGCAAGACAAAAAATATATCTTCATGGATCTGGAATGCTTGGTTCTCCTTCCTGGGTGCAGGGAGTTCCGGTGGTGATGCAGATTGGTGGCGAATAGGGAGGCAGGAGATCTAATCAAGGTCGGCGATATTTACAAAGCGGAGCGGCGACGGCGACATCATCCTGGCCATGGAAGGAGACACAACCTTGCCTAGCTGAGCTAGCTCTAGTAACACGACGGTGATGGTACTCTCTACTACCAGCAGACTATGAAATCTGCAACACCGCTTCGGAAACACATGGATTTGATGCCTAATCAGTCAGGTGTTAATCACAGAACGATATAGTACCAGAGAGACGGCGGGAACGATGCAGGAAGGAAGGCAGGCAGGCAGGCGAGAAAGGCGTGCTAAAACGACCCTCACAAATCTCTACACAAGAGCAGGATCTTAAAGGCGCCGTACTAGTTCTAGCAAATACTCTGAATCCCTCTACAAGAAGATCTTGGAGGCTCCGTCATACTAGTTCTAGTACCAAATTCACAAATACTGTACTACTACTCTGTTTCCCTTCTCGAAAGGAAAAAACAGCCACTCTGTTCTCCTTTTTCTGTGTAATATCAATCAGCTCACACGGGCAGTATGTGAGCATACCTCGGGGAGGCGGAGGCGGGCTTGCCGCCGCCGGCGAGGACGCGTGCGACGAGGTTCCCAGCGATCCGGCCCTTGGACCCAGCCACTGCGGCCATGCAAAGGTCGGTCGACGAGAGAGGAGGCGAAAGAGCGGTGGGACAGAGAGACGGGGGAGCAGGTGCTGGGGAGAGAAAGGGAGTGGGGTTTCAGTTGAGAGAATTCCACACCGCTCCCGCTGCTACTTATAGCGGCGCCCGGCGCAGGGCGCAGGGAATACGATGCCGGCAAGGCTATCCGTCTAGAAGGAACGGAGGTAGCTGCGGCCTACGGCTATCGGGAAACAACAGTACCGTCGCTGATTGGGGTAGCTTCACCTGCCTACACACCTGCCGCGTACAGGAGCCTATCACTTTACGGACGGCCAACGGATCGCTGTCACTTAATTGTGGGCCTTGCTATGTTTGGGGAGAAAGTGCTTGGTGGATCATTTGTTACACGGAAATTATGCTAAAACCATGCCACGGTCATGTGTGCTGTTGACAATAAACCCTGCGAAAATTGAGTTCCAGCGAGTTAGATTAGGACAAGATTACCTCATGCTAAAATTCAGACTAGCTTAGACTATGTCGATTTTGAGGCCAAGACGTAAAAGTTGATTCACCCTCATCTCGTAACCATCTCGAAGCGATGCAGAGTTAGATTCAAACTAAGCAAGACAAAAGATTTTCAATGTTGCTTGTAATACAGTATATCGAAGAAAAGTCTCTTTCACAACATATATAAGAAATAAATTAACCGTCTAATTAGTCTTACCTTGATCCCATCCAAAGTATACAACATAATGAATTACCCCATTCATTTTACTAACAAAACTATTCTAGATCATCATTATTTTAAAGTTGTCCACCTGAATCCAATTGAACTCGGGATGGCTCAAGAGCAACTCGTTTCTAATTGAGTATATAACACAGTCATAATTGGCTCATCATTTATTAAAGAGCAATGCGGGGAAAAAATGAATCAATCTCTCGTCGCAGCCTTGGTTGGCGCTAATAATAACCAAGCCACATTGAAAACATTTTTTCGCCACTCTACATACTATGTTACATCTGATAAATGGTTAGCATGAGCCAAACAATCAGGACACGTAGGTCAAATTCGGTAAAAAAAAGTTTGACAAATATGGCACAAAATAAATAAAAACTAGCATTCTTCTTACGGCCAACGCATCGCTGTCGGTGATGGAATTATCATAAGTCTTTGGGTGTATTGGGAGTGCTTCCAAGATCATATGTGTTCGATTTAAAGCTTTAGGATTAACAACATTAGAATCTTTATCTTGTATTAGGACACCAAAGTAAGATCAAACTTGTCTACATGAGATGGCCACCATGGCCATTGGAGGCTCTTGGTTGCACGACGCAAGCATGGTGAAGGGGTCGAGGGAGATAGCAAGCACTTGGATGCTGAAACAATGTAGTAGGGACGCCGGCGGCACAACCTTCCTGGCGCCCGGCGGTGGAGATAACAAGCTCAAACTATGTTAATTTATAGGTAAAGATGTAAAAAAATTACCCTCAACTTGTAACTCTATCCACGATCTTGAGCTAGTTGTGAGCTAAGCAAGACAAAAAAAAAAATCTTGTAACTGAACAAAGATAAATCTCTTTCACAACATATAGAACAAATAAACTTTGATGACTTCAAGTGCATAGTTCATATGTAGCTAATTTTGAAGTAAGAGTATCGAATCATGAAGAGCTATTGGTAGAGGTCTTTACGCCCTCGCTATTATTTACTAGAGAGTACTTGTAAGTTATCTCTAATTTCATGTACTAGTGTATAAAGGTTGTTGGTGTTTAAGAACAAAAGTAAACATTAACAAAGTAATACGCTAAAATAAACAAGAGCAACGAGTGTGATTGTAGGAATGATAATATGGCTAAGGAGTTCTCCAAGAGCCTAGGATAACCAATAGCATTGGTGTTATTTATAATTAGCATGAATCTATGTCGTCTTTCATACGCATATATGGGAAGAGCTCCAAAATAAGATCATGACAGACAAGCCATCTATTATTTCAAGCCATCTATTATTTCATCTCGAATAACCACTGCAGTGATCGTAAGCAAGCCACTCTGATCCGTCACAGTTAAGGGTTTCCCCATGGATATTGATAAGACCTTTCTGAATCCCTTCTAATCCCGGTTACCCACATGAATAGCATGTCGACACGTTATGTCACTTAGCACTGTGCAGACGACCACGGTAGTTTTCTCTCTAGTCCCTTTAGAAAAATTCACATGGTGCACTTCACATAATATCGAGAGAGAAAATTAACACATGCATCATGAACTAAAATTGTAGATCGTCCTTATTTCACATCATAATATTTCTAGGGTTTCTCCATCTCTCCCCAAGAACAAGGAAACTACTCACATATGAAGAGGGTCAACATCATCTCAATAATATGATCAAATACGAAGGTACAATTGAATACAAGAGCAAATCCACACTATGGTTTGGATTTCAACCAAGCATACAAAGGGGATCGGTGTTGGTCGCTGTTGATGGTGATGATGATGTAGATCAGTATTGAAGCCTTCAAGATCCAAGTCCCCTCTTCCTCTTGTGCGGTGGTGATCGCGGAGATCTTGTGGTGGCGGCAACTATGGAATTTGCAAGGCGGCAGGGCTCCGCCGTGGAGGTATGTGGAGAGGATGCCTTCTGGCCTTCTGCCTTGAGTCATCCCCTCTTTATATAGGCCAAGGACGGCCCCTAATAGCCCTGTAAGGGTATTTTACCCTTATCCATTATTTTGGTAACAATGACACCGTGCTAGAGTATTTGGCCTAATATGTGTACAAGGATAATCTCAGGTATTAGGCAAAGAGGCATACATGGTGTATCAAAGGAACAAGAAGGCTAAAGGACCCCCTTCAACAACAATCGAAAAGGGTCTACAGAAGAAATCCTGTCTGCCCGTTGGACCGCCCACGCACTCGTGGCTCGCGCACGCCCGTCGACGGCGCCAAACCGGCCGCCAACCGGCCAACGGTCTGACGCAAAGATGGTCCGGCACGGCCGGTCCCGCCTCTGACCGGCATGTCCGCGCAGGTCCGTCGGCCGGTGCCAACCGCCGCCAACCGGACGCCAACCCGAGAGCCCTGACGACGAGAAGCGCTCCACATCGGTCCGTCCGATGGCGTGACGGCAGGTCCGCCCCGTCCGTTGACCGGGTTTCGAGAAAGCTGAGGTGGCAAGTGGCCACCGGCCATATTTCAGAACACTATAAATAGCCCTTCCTACCTCTAGACAGCTAGGCACTACACTAAGTGTTTTGAGCTCCTTCTCTCATACTCCATTGTTAGAAACACCAAAAGCCTCAGATCTCCCTCTCCTCCACCCAAACTCAAATCCCTCCGGAAACGAGGAGGACCCGATCTACCGTTTACCAAGTCAAATCTCATTCCCCTTGTATTCATCAAGAAGCTTGCTTCCTAGGGTTCCCTGAAACCCTAGGGTGAGGTCCGAAGCATCCGGGCGTGGATCTGCCCGGCAAGATTGTGAAGGTTTGGAGGCTACCTCAAGTCTACCACAAGTGAGAGAGCTATTCCTTCAGGATAGGCTCGGAGAATAGGGTGAGCCTTCGTGGGCGGGAATCCTTCGTGGGACCTCCACTCTCCAAACGTGACGTACCATGTTGCAAAGCAAGGGAACACGGGAATACATCCTCGTCTCCGTGTCGGTTATCTCTAACCGAACTCCTTACTTGTGATTTAAGCTGTGAGAGCCTTCGTGCTCGAGTTAGTTGTATCCTCATATAGGTTGCCTCACCTAGTTTGCATTAGGCTCACCTTTATATTCCGCAAAGCCTAATATTGCCAAGAAAGAATTAAAATCAGTAGAAACCTATTCACCCCTCTAGGTTTACCATCTCTATACTTTCAATTGGTATCAGAGCCTGGACTCTTTATAAGGGCTTCACCGCCTTAAGAGTGAGATGGATAAACTATTCGAGGGTCTAGATGATGACTCTAACCTTTCGGTTAAAGAAATGAAATCTAGACTCTGCATATGATGCCGAGAAGAAGAAAAAGGAGGATGAACTACAAACCAAATGGCAGAAATGTCTGTCATGCTTAAGAACCTAACTGCTAATGGAGCTCCTAGTGGGACTTCGGGCTCGAAGGAAACTTACAATGAAGTTAACCATGACTATCCCAGAAACACTTCACCCATGCCTCATATAAACCATAGTGGGACCGTTCCCATTTTGATGGAACTCACTTTCCACATTGGAAATCTTCTATGGAATCTCATATTCGCAACTGCAGTGTGGAGCTATGGGAGATCATTCTTCATGGATATCCGGGAGCCACAAGATCCCATTCGATTGACCTCCACCGAGTTCTACAACCGGCAACTCAATGCCTCCGCACGTGACAAGATTAGAAGTGGCATCAATCGCAAGCTCCTTGATCAAACATCGGCTCCGCTAAAGAGTTGTGGGATCGAATCGTACTCAAGAGGGAACCGATTTGATCCAATCATCTCTTTATGAGACCGCAAAGCAAGAAGCTCACCGGTTCATGATTCGAGAAGGAGAATCCGTGGCCGATGCCTATGCAAGGCTTGGTGCTCTTGGAGTAAGGATCAAGGGACTTGGTGCTGAGAAGTATGATGACGGCTTTGAGATGAATGAAGGATTCATAAAGTCCAAGGTCATTGCTATGATTGCTGTCAAGCAAGAAGATACCAATCTTGCACTCAACTTGCAAATCATGACCAAGAGTGCCGATCTGAACTCGATGATCTAGTCTCCTATGTGGCCGCCAATGAAAACATGGCCAAGGCAGGAAAAATGCTCATGGCAATGAATCGTGTTGATGAAGCCTCACACAACCATGAAGCGTCACACAACCTTGCTCTTAAGGCTAGAGCTGACCATGGAGGAGAAGAAGAATATGAAATTGAAGAAGATGAGGAGATGACCTCAATTAGTGACATCGCTACCGACTTTGCCTTCTTTGCCAAGAAGTACAAGGGAAAGTTGCCAATGCTCCTCAATGACAAGAAGAAGAAGAAGGGAACTTGCTACAATTGTGATGAAGAGAGCCACTTTGCAAATGAGTGCCCTTATGAGAAAAGGGTAGACAAGCCAAAGTTCATCAAAGGGGTCAAGCCAAGATTGAAGCCAAACCCAATCAACGACCGATACAAGAGGAACAAGGGAAGAGCCTTTGTTGGGGCCGTACTTGTCCGATGAAGAAGAGGAAGATGAGGAGAAGGAGGTCGGAGTGGCCAGTTTGGCTTTCTCTAAGCCCGGGTCACTCTTCACATATGAATACTCCAAGGATTACTCCACGGAGAATTGTTGGAGATATGCCCAAGAGGCAATAATAAAAGTGGTTATTATATATCTTTATGTTTATGATAAATGTTTATATACCATGCTATAATTTTATTAACCGAAACATTAATACATGTGTGTTATGTAAACAAACAAAGAGTCCCTAGTAAGCCTCTTGACTAGCTTGTTGATTAATAGATGATTAGTTTCATAATCATGAACATTGGATGTTATTAATAACAAGGTTATATCATTATATGAATGATGTAATGGACACCCAATTAAGCGTAGCATAAGATCACGTCATTAAGTTATTTGCTATAAGCTTTCGATACATAGTTACCTAGTCCTATGACCATGAGATCATGTAAATCACTTATACTAAAGGTCACTTTGATTACATCAACGCACTGCGTAAATGGGTGGCTATAAAGGTGGGATTAAGTATCCGAAAGTATGAGTTGAGGCATATGGATCAACAAGTGGGATTTGTCCATCCCAATGACGGATAGATACTCTGGGCCCTCGGTGGAATGTCGTCTAATGTCTTAAGCATATGAATAAGTTCATAAGAGACCACATACCACGGTACGAGTAAAGAGTACTTGTCAGAGACGAGGTTGAACAAGGTATAGTGTGATACCGATGATCAAACCTCGGACAAGTAAAATATCGTGTGACAAAGGGAATGGTATCGTATGTAATGGTTCATTCGATCACGAAGTCATCGTTGAATATGTGGGAGCCATTATGGACTCCGATCCCGCCATTGGTTATTGGTCGGAGTGAGTACTCAACCATGTCCGCATAGTTCGCGAACCGTAGGGTGCCACACTTAAAGTTGGATGTTGAAATGGTAGAACTTGAATATGAATGGAGTTCGAATATTTGTTCTGAGTCCCGGATGAGATCCCGGACATCACGAGGAGTTTATGGTCCTAGAATAAGATTCATATATAGGATGTCATTTTATGTGAATTAAATGATGCGGAAGGTTCTATGGAAGGTTCTAGAAGGTTCTAGAAAAGTCCGGAAGAAACCACCAAGGAAGGTGGAGTCCACATGGGACTCCACCTCCATGGCCGGCCAACCCTAGGTGGGGTGGAGTCCCAAGTGGACTCCCCCTTTGGGGGCCGGCCACCCCCCCCATATGGAAGGTGGAACTCCCACCTCTAGTGGGAGTCCTAGCTTGGGAAGGTTTCCCACCATATGGAAGGGTTTGGGGTCGGGTCTTATTCGAGACTTGTAGTCCAACACTTGGGGCTTCCACCATATAATGAGGAGCCAAGGGGATGGGCCGGACACACCAGCCACCACCTTGGCCGCCCCCTTTAGTGGCCGGCCACCCTCTCTCCCAAACCCTAGCGGCTCTCTCCTCCACCACGTCCCGCATGCTAGCGAAGCTCCGCCGGACTTCTCCACGCCACCGACACCACGCCGCCGTGTCTGTCGGATTCAAGAGGAGCTACTACTTCCGCTGCCCGCCGGAACGAGGTGGACGTCGTCTCATCAACAACCGAACGTGACCGAGTGGGAGGTGCTGCCTCGTTCGTGGCGCCGTGATCAAGATCTTCTACGCGCTTTGCAGCGGCAAGTGATCGTCTACCGCAGCAACAAGAGCCTCATCTTGTAGGCTTTGGAATCTCTTCAAGGGTGAGACTCGATAATCCCCTCGTTGCTACCGTCTTCTAGATTGCATCTTGGCTTGGATTGCGTGTTCGCGGTAGGAAATTTTTTGTTTTCTATGCTACGTTATCCTACAAGAATGATGTTGGTTCTTCCTTCATGGCAAGAATAACACAAGATGATGACTCCGACGACTCTTCCTCATCTACAACTGTTGGCTCTTGTCTTATGGCAAGAGAAACCAAGGTAATGGAACCCCCACCTTCTTTGTCTAGTGTCCTTGATAATGAAGCTGAATATCAAGATGAATTAACTATGCTTAAGGAACTTTACAATGTTAGATGCACCCTTCGTGGTGAAGCTCTTGTCAAATTTGATTTCTTGATGGACTCTCTCAAAGAAAAGGATGAGTCCATTGAGGAATTAGAATATCATTTGAATGATAAGGAAAGGAGATTCAATCTCCTAAGACAAGAGCTAAAGAAAGGGGCATATCTCAAGGTCTTAAGCAACAAATTGAAACTTATGAACTAGATAAAGTTAAGGATCTTGAAACTATTGAAAGGGCTCAATCATTGACCCAAGAGCTTAATGCCTCAAAGGAGGAACTTGAAGTTGCTCATGCTTCTCTCACTAGGGATCTTGACCACCTTGAAAGAGCTAACAAGCTTGTCAAGGATGAGCTCAAGAAACTGAAAGTGCATGGAGCCCCCATGTGTGGTTTTGGTAATTAATGACAATCCCTATGGACTAATGTTTGCATTGAGTTATATTTGTAGGAGATGTCCATAGGCAATTCTTGAACCATATGTTGGCTTCATGGTTGCAATAAAGAATTTGGTGAAAGATATCAAGTGTCAAGTATGTCTTGAAGATGAAGATGAAGTGAGCCCTCAAGTTACTTCAAGACATCAACATGATGAAGAATGAAGAAATGAAGTGCAAGTTCAAGATGAGCCATCTCGAAGAGGTCCTTTGCTTGAGTCTTGCCATCCATATGGTGATCATGGATATGCGAAGATGCGCCAAAGAAGATGCTCTCCCATGGTGGATTATGGGGGAGCAATCCACATGGTGGTCATGGTTATGTGAAGATGCGCCGAAAAAGAAGCTCTCCCATGGTGGATTATGAGGGAGCAATCCACAAGACGTCAAGCAAACACAAGCAAGAAAGGCGTTCCATCTTGTTGAGGTCAAGATCGTCGTCATCAAGCTCAAGTGGAATGCGCAAGCATAAGGTTTGCTCTTGATAGGGTTTCTTTCTCACCGGTCTCATAGTGTAGTTGGAGACCATAGTTTGTTGCCGCACTATCAAGAGGGCTCTCGGAGTGAGTAACTCGATCGTATCGTTCGGAGAGAGCTCAAACCTTGCATCCTTGCATCATCTTTCTTGGTTGTTATTTGGACCTTATCCATGTGATGTTTTAGAGCTTGTGCTTATTCTCATGACAGCTTAGTTCATCGAACGGATTTTGCATAGATCACTTGTTGCGTTTTGAGTTTGGTTCATCATCTTTCTTGGTTATTATTTGGATCTTATCCATGTGATGATTTAGAGCTTGTGCTTATTCTCATGACAAGCTCTAGTTCATCAAGAATGGTTTTGCACGGGCAACTTGTTGCATTTTCGAGATTGGAGGTTTTACCGGTATGTATTTTTTAGATAGGTCAAACCTTTCATAATTTGTTTCTATCCTCCTTTGCTGGACTATGATGTTTCTATGCATATTGTTGTAGAGCTCGTTGTTGTGATTTCAACGAGCCCAAGATCATCGAAATCGGAGTCCGGATGCAAAAGTATGCCCGTTTTAGTTTGGTGTTTCTGCAGTTTGCTTAGGCTGGATATTTTGGAAATATCCGGGCCGGATTATCCGGGCCGGATATTTCGGAAATATCCGGCCCCCCCGAAATTGGCTAAGGACCTCAGGATTTGCTGCTCAGATAGGGCTGGATTTTGGCCGGATTCAGGTTTTTGTCCAGGGGCCGGATAATCCGCCTCCTGATATCCGGCTTTTACTTAGGCCGGATTATCCGCCCCGATTTGCCCAACGGCTCGATTTTCTTGGGGGTATAAATACCCCCTTCTTCCTCCTTGGGCTGTTGCTTCTCCTATTCTCTCTCTCCTCCATTGTTGTTCTTGAGAAGCTTCTCTCTCTATCCCTCCATGATTCTTGCCCCCATTTGAGGGAAAAGAGAGAGGAGATCTAGATCTACACTTCTACCAATCAAACCATCTCTTTGTGAGTGGAACTCTCTAGATCTTGATCTTGGTGTTCTTTGTGAATTCCTTTGTTCTTCCTCTCTTATTCCCCCAATAGCTTTTTTAGCTTTGTTGGAATTTGAGATAGAAGGACTTGAGCACCTTGTGGTGTTCTTGCCATTGCATTTGGTGCATCGGTTTGAGTTCTACGGTGATTCGTGGTGGTGAAAGTGAGAAGGTTGTTACTCTTGGGTTCTTGAACCCTAGACGGATTCTACGCCCTTGTGGCGATTTGTTGGGAGCCTCCTTAAGTTGTGGATGTGTGCCCCAATTTTGTGTAAGGCCCGGTTTCATTTCGAAGTGAAACCTTAGTGGAACCGTGACCTAGGCCTTTGTATGCAGGGTCACCGGAGATTTAGGTGAGGCGCCTTCGTGGCGTTTGGTTTGTGGTGTGAGTACCGCATCTTGGGGTGAGCCTTGTATGCTGGTGTGCACGAGCAACCACACCTCAGAGCCTCTCAGTGGCGTTCGGGAGCACTACAACAAGCACTCTCCACCGGAGATTAGCACCTCGTAAGAGTGTGAACTCCGGATAAATCATCGCTTCCGCGTGCCTCGGTTATCTATATACCCGAGCTCTTTACTTATGCACTTTACCTTGTGATGCCTTCGTGCTTGAAGTTATATATCTTGCTATCACATAGTTGCTTGTATTGCTTAGCATAAGTTTTGTATATCTTGCTATCACATAGTTGCTTGTATTGCTTAGAATAAGTTGTTTGTGCACATAGGTGAACAATAGTATATAGGCTTTGGGCTTGGACAAAGTAAACGCTAGTTTTATTCCGCATTTGTTAAGCCCATCTCGTAAAAGTTTTAATCGCCTATTCACCCCCCCTCTAGGCGACATCCGTGTCCTTTCAATTGGTATCGAGTAAGGTCTCTCATTCTTAGGCTTCACCGCCTCGAGAGTAAAGATGTCGGCTAGTAGATTAGCGCACAATAACTTGTTTATATTTGATGGCACAAAGTATGATCTATGGAAAATTTATGTGCTTAATATTTTGCGGCGTATGTCCCTGACATGGAGCGATTTCTTGACATGGGTTTTTCTTCTCCTAAGGATCCTCAAAATTTATCTCTTGAGGAGGAGAAAAACTCTTGTCTCGATGCTCTTGCTTCTCATGTGTTTTCCATTGTTGTGAGCAATGTAGTTACTTCTTCAATCATGCCTTTTGGGAGCGCTCATGAATTATGGACAAAGCTTCAAGATAAATATGATGTGTCCAAGATTATTGAGGATGATTGTATTGCTTCCACTTCCGGCCGTGATGAGTTCTCACATCCACTTCACCAAAGTGTGGTAGAAGACATAGGTAATGATATGGTGAGTGGTGATGAAAATTGCAATGTTGATATTGAGCTTACTATTGATGATTCGTCATCTCTATCTCATTGCTATGCTTCATCTTCGGACTTAAACACATCTAGCACTAGAAATGATTTACATGCTTGTGTTGATAGTCCTTGCATATCATGTGTAAGTTGCTTGAATAAATCTAATGATGATATGCTTGCATTGTCTTGTGGCCATGATAAAAATGCTTCTATTTCCTCTAGTTGTTGTGCCTAACAATGTAGAGGAAACCAAAGATTCTATTGGTCAAGACAAGATCTTGAAAGGAGCCTCAAGTAACTCCTCATCTTTATCTCACGGTCCTCATATATGCCTTATGGCCAAGGGTTCCACGGTACCTCCTACCATGGAACCTAATATGTCTCGGGGTGATAAGGATGAGGATGAATATGAAGAAGAGGATTGGGTTGTCTCTACGCGATAAGGGTAAGAGCGTATTCAAGGTTATTTGCAAAGATAAAAATGCTAGCACTCACTTCTTTGAAATCTTGACTACCGCTATTGAGAGCCAAAAACTTATTTGGATGCATGAGAACACATTGATAAAAAGGGTGCTCTTGAACGAGAGTATGCCGATGATGTAGCATCTCTAAAGAATGATCTTGAAGAAGAACAAGAGACCGTAGCCTCTCTTGAAGAGCAACTTGAAACCCTTGAAGTGTCTCAAAATGAAATAGTTTCTAAACTCACTAGGAAAGAGACCATGCTAAAGCTCAAGTAAAAATGCTTAGAAAGGAAAATTCCAAAGTTGGCGTTGGTCATGATAAACTTGTTAAGGATCTAGATGATCTAGACAAGGCTCACAAGGCCTTGGAGAGCGAACACTCTATCCTCACCAAGTCACATGAGCAACTCCAAGCTTCTTATTTAAAAGAGCATGATATGTTACCCACTCTTCTTAATATGTCTTGTGATGATGCTTGTGCTACTAACTCTACTCTTTGTGAAGCATCTATCTTGAAGGAGAATGTTGAGCTAAGGGCTCAACTTGAATTGCTAACTTGCAATTATGGGAAATTGGAAGAAAATCATGGAAAGCTTTCTCGCTCCCATGAGGATCTTCTAGCCTCTCATGATAGGCTAAAGTTAGCTCATGAGGCTATCGTATCTAAGGCAAATACCTTGTGAGCCTCATGTGGATACTAGCACTACTACTCAAATGCTATATTGCCATGTGCTAGTCCTAGTAATTCATCCACCCATAATATTGCTAAATCTTGTGATGAATTATCTTCCTTGCCTTGTTGCTCTAATAATGAAGTACTTCCTCTAGTACTTGTGCTGTTACTAACCATGTAGAGGAAATCAAAGAGCTCAAGGCACAAGTCACTTCTTTGAAGAATGACTTGCAAAGGGACATGAAGGGAAATGCAAACTTACATGATGTTGAGTATGCAACAATTCCCCCAATGACAAGAGTGACTTGGATTCAAATCCAACAACAAGAACGAGTCGAAGAACAACAACAAGAAGAAGGCCAAGTACAAGTCAAAGACCCGGCCAAGATTGTTTGCTTCAATGCAATATTGAAGGGCACCATGTTAGATCTTGCCCTTTGAAGAAGCAAAAAGGCCCTCAAGCTCAAACTCATATTCAACCTCAAGTTGAAGAAATGCCACTTCCCAAGAAGAAACAACCACTGCTCCCATTGTGGAGAAACCTAGTGAGAAGAAGGAGAAGAAAAGAACTTGCTACATATGCCGTGAGAAGGCCACATCTCCTCCTTGTGCACTATTGGTACCTCATCCAACTCTACCACCATTGATGATGTTTATTCTCTTCGTAAGGATGAGGGTGGCAATGTGTTTGCCAAATTTGTTGGTGCTCAAAGTGGTGTCAAGAAAAGAACCATATGGGTTGCCAAGCCTATTGTGACTAACCTCTTAGGACCCAACTTAGTTGGGGACCAACAATCCAAAATTTGATCAATAGTGCTTGTTGGAGGGCATTGGTGTAGGGATTCGTCATGAAGAATTAAGGGATCTTCATTATTTATATTATCTCAAGCCAAGTCTTTTGATTATCTTGCTACTATCATATATCCACTGTTCCTCCTTGCGGTAACATGTTCTCAACTCATTTATATTGAAAGTTACTCGCCCCTTTGCATGTTAGTTTTGTTCCTAGCATGTGTTTGTATATGTTGTGCTTCCTACTTGCTTTTCTTGAGAAATCAAGTCTATGTATGTTGGGTTGCACACCATGTATTTGTGTTTGTGTTGGAGCCACTTTGCATCTTGTTGCATCTTATATGGCTCTTATGAGCGATTAATGGACTATCCCATTTTAGGGAGTCATATTCCTTTGGGAATTTCATGATCCTAACAATGTGTGTACATGAGGAATATCACTTAGAATTGATATTGCAAGATTATCTAGTCTCTATGTGCTATGTCATCTTCATGAGAAATTCAAATTTAATGTCCATTAATATCTCTAGTTGGATCTTATTTGCCTCTTGTGAAAATAAATTCCTTATCACATTATGGGGAGCATGTTTCTTGTGCATATTACAGCCCAGAAATGTGAACATTTGGAGGCTGGTGGCTGCCAGAACCACACCAAATTATCTCCTCCTATGTGGCATGTTTGCTCAAACAAGCTCCACCTGTATTAAAGGGCTTCATTGCTAATATCTTGTGGATCTTTTTTTGTGAAAGTTCTTCTTGGCATGGTCTTTCACCAATACATTTTTTGAAAACCATGTGCTTCAAGTCATACTATTGAATTGCTTCGCATGTTGGTATGAATACTATTAATTGCTTTCGCATGTTGGTATGAATACTATTAATTGCTTCGCATGCTGGTATGAATACTATTAATTGCCTTACATGTTGGTATGACTAAATGAATATTAAGAAACTATCTTTGCATGATGGCTAACTCTTATCTTTTAACATATGCTTTGTTCGTTGATATGATCCTATGTATACTTACAAACTACCACCGAAAATATTTCCTAAATACCTGTCCTAGGACAATTAGTAATCAATTATGAGGTAGATATTTATTTGATCATATCTACATTGGCTCTGTATTTATTTGGCCTTATTTATTGCCATGAATTTGTTGTGCTTTGACTCCCATGTGTCTTCCTTGCATCTTTTATCTAAGTTGTCTATTCAAACTTTCTTAGCATTGTTAGAAGATATAGGTAGCGTGATGATCCTAGTTTTGTGCATTTGTATTCATATAAAAAATCCTAGATAATGCACCAAACCTGGGGGAGCTCTTCTATATTATTAGAATGCTTAACATCTCTTGATCTTTATCAAAAATTGGGTTTTGGGAGACATAGAATTTTCTTTTTGGTACTTTGTGCCATCATAACAAATGTCGAGGGTTTGGTTTATTTGTTGGAACCTTGCTCTCTTGGGAGTTGGTTATCTCATTCCTTTGTGCTTAGGTTTAATTAGCTTTTTATAATGAGATAAGTCTTTGGAGTCAATCTTGTGTTGATTTGATTCTTTGATATAATTTGGACAACCATTGTCTCTTGGTTTATTTGTTGTTTTGTCCAAATTGTATCTTCCTTTGGTTCTTGAAAGTATTGTGCATGCATATTTAATATATGTATATCTTATGGCATGTGTCACTTTCTTTGATCCAATATATAGGGTAAACTCCATCAAATCCTAATTTGACTAAGATGTGCATGAAATTCAATTCCATATCTATATGCACATAGAATTGTGGAGTTGGTCCTATATGTTGTAGTGTGTCTAACTACTTCGGACCCAATTAGTTTGGGGACCATTTTGTACTTACCTTTGTGTTAGGTACAATGGATATGCATTGAATGCTTGTCTCACTTGGAAAGAAGTGGTGACTCAATGGTAACTTGAGGCAAGCTAGGACGGTCAACGAACACATATCTACTACCCACACCAATGCTATCTGGGTAACAAGTATCTTCTTGCATACATTTTTTCAGATCCAACCTTATGGTTGCATCTTGGCATGAATCTCTTGATTTGCAAATGCTGTGCTTCTTGCAAAAGTCTTAATGAAACCTTTATTGTGAATGTGAGTAATTTGAGATTAGTGCATTTGTTGGGAAGTATTTTAAATCATGCTCATGATTCATCCATCCTAACTATGCCTATCTAGCAATTTTATTGCATATCAATTCCTCAAGGCTTTCACATGTGCAATATAGATGAAAGTGCAAATTTAGTCTTTTAGTATCCCCGTTTGTGATACTTGTTGCCTTTCTCAAATGCATCCCAACTATCTTCTATCCCTTGTTGATATTTGAGATGTATTTTAGTTGTTTGTGGTTGAAGTTCATGAATGTACAATAAGATAAAATTGAGCCTTTGGCCATGCTATTAAGCAAAAATTTTTATTGGTATATTGCATGACTTCGTCTTGGATATCATGCTATATTTCTTGTGTATCTATTTTGTGTGTGCATGTTTCTTTGTGGATAAATATCTTTGTGATATTGCTCACTTAGAGAAACTTATACACATAAGAGATGATACATCTCCATTTGATATCTTATTTATTTGTTGCATGTTGATTGGTCATGCTAAGCAATATAATTCATCGAAGACTATGATGATGCTTTTTGCTCATCCTTGTAATAGTCTTATAATATGCTTTATCATGCCTTTCACATAGTTGAGACCTTTATTATGGTGCCTCTTACTTGTTGCTCAACCATTTGTTTGTTGCAAGTGGTAAGTTTAATTTTCTATCTATGATCTATTGCAATGTTTGTGTTTTAAATGGTAATGAGAGAGAATTCCATGTTATGCATATTGTATTAAAATACAACATTCTAATTTATGCATGGACCTTGGGGGCGCTTCCTCATTTAATTTAGCGCACTATCTTTTGGTGATCATTAGAGTTTCATTCACTTGGTATATTTTGTTTGTGATAATATGGGAGTGATGATTCCATGTTTGTGCACTTTATACTCCAATGCAAATTGTCTTGTTTTCTGCACAAACCTTGGGGAGCTTCCTCATATTAGTTAGAGCAATCTTCTTGATCTTATCATAATATCTTTCTTTCTTTTGGTATCTTCTTTATGGTTCATTTGGTTGCTTGCTTCATTTGTTGAA
>JAUUTY010000554.1:0-186785 GCA_030979885.1 Lolium multiflorum | reverse complement strand
TTTTGCTTGGAGAAAGAGAACGGTGTTCCTTCCAAGCTATATCACCGGTTCCAGTGGGTTCGCAAGCCGACTTCCCGTTCCGGTCATAGCACACTTGGCGATTGGCCCAGCGAAGATGATGACAAAGCCCGTCCATCGACACATCCTGCATTTTTGTAGCTATTGTTGCCAATCTGCAGCATGGCTTCATTGTTTTGGCCGCATGTTACCTCGAAGCCAGGTAAGGAGCTACCTCTAGCGCCAAATGGATACTGAACGTTGTTGCACGTTATGTTCAGCTTCCGATCCAGCAGCGACTCTGGCGGCAGCGGTTCTCCCTGCGAAAGCGCTCGCTGGGGCATCATTGAAAAGAGGAAGAGCACGAGTGGGCGGAGCTGCCATCCAGCCACGGCAGCCGCACCTGGTCTGCTCCCTCTCCGCACGGCATGGCGTCCCTCTCTGGTTTGTGCACGGTGAGCTTTGCTATGCTTTGTTCGAATGTTCGACCTTTCATTTAGTTTTCCTGGTATTTAAGGCCTCACGTTCTCTGGAGATTTTGTGAAAAGCCATCAACTTATGTGTACAGACATCTTCTCCCCGCCTGATTCATGCCTGACTTCTTTGTAATTAAATTTATACCCTTGCCTTGATGAATGTGGGTGAAGTATGCGTATAGTTTGGATGGCTCATCTCTCAGGTTCCTGCTTTTGAATAATTTCTGTTCGCTTTTGCTCATATGCACTCTTAAGAAAGATTCTACCGCTGCCCCAAAGTCGCCTCAAATCGCTACCGATTGAGCCGCTTGGGGGACGGTTTTGCTTAGGCCGTCATTGGGGGATTTGCCGCCTCTCAAATGCCTCAAACGCCTCCAAACATTTAAAATAATTTTTTTAACACATAAACCATTTATATCAAATGTAGCATATGAAAAAAAATGTTTTCGAGGATTGTTTTCAAATTAAATTACAACAAACAATAAAACAAGTAATCAAATATAATAAAAAGGGCTAGATGATACATCAAGGTGCCACGGTATTTCCTTTGATCCTCCACAAATGCTCAACGAGATCAGCTTGAAGTTGCTCATGCACATTGCTGTCACGGATCTCTGCGTGCATGGCGAGAAAATCAGCAAAATCTGCAGGCAACTCATGATCAACCTCCGCGAGAGGGCCTTGACACTCATAGGGACCAACATGTGACCTAACATGATTCTTGCGGTCATCCTCGATGATCATGTTGTGCATGATCACACAAGCCTGCATCACCTCCCACATTTGGTCGTGAGACCAGCTTAGAGCAGGGTACCGGACAATGGCAAATTGTGCTTGAAGCACACCAAATGCCCGCTCGACATCCTTCCTGCAAGCCTCCTGTCGTGTAGCAAAGTGAGAATTCTTCAGACCTGATGGATTCGAGATTGTTTTGACAAAAGTGGCCCATTTTGGATATATACCATCGGCTAGATAATAGCCTTTGGTATATTGGTGGCCATTGATCTCATAGTTGCATGGTGGAGCATGCCCTTCCACTAGTCTGCTGAACACCGGAGACCGCTGCAACACGTTGATGTCATTGTGTGATCCCGCCATGCCAAAGAAAGAATGCCAAATCCACAGGTCATAATCTGCCACAGCTTCAAGCACCACACTGCAATATCCATGACGCCCTTTGTATATACCTTGCCAAGCAAACGGGCAGTTCTTCCATGCCCAGTGCATGCAATCGATGCTTCCAAGCATTCCAGGAAATCCTCTGGCAGCATTTTGTGCCATGATCCTTGCAGTCTCTTCCTCAGTTGGCCCTCTCAAGTAGTATTTGCCAAACTTTCCCACCACAGCTCGGCAAAACTTGTACATGCACTCAATGGCAGTAGACTCACTCATGCGAAGGTAGTCGTCCTGTGTATCGGCAGGTGCTCCGTATGCAAGCATCCTCATGGCGGCGGTGCACTTCTGAATGGATGAGAACCCGAGAACGCCTACAGCGTCGACCTTGAGCTTGAAGTAGGGGTCGAACTCTCGAACGCCGTGGAGGATATTCATGAACAGGCCCTTGCTCATCCTGTACCGGCGCCGAAAATTGTCGGCATGTGTTGCCCCGTCGGCGAAGTAGTCGTTGTGCAGCATGGCATGCCCCTCCATCCTCTGCCGGGGCTTCGACTTCCTTCTTCCCGGCCTTGATCCTCCGCGGCGCGGCCTCTTCCTCTTCTCCGCCTCAGCGTCAAGCATGTCCTGGAGGGACGCGATGATCAGCAAATGCTCCCGCAGGTCGTCGTCGAACGCTTGCTCGTCCTCCAGCAGCAGGGCAACCATCTCATCGTCGCTGTCCATGGCTAAAGCAAAATCAATGGTTAAAATTGCGCCGAGGCAGACGACGCAACAAACAGCGACCAATCGCGCCTACCTGGCAAGTCGTCGAGCACCTTCTGTGCGCGGAGGTGGGGCGGATTTGACGGCGCGTTCTGGGACGCGCTGGCGACGCGGCGGCGGCGGCGGCGGCACGACCGGCGGGAGCCCCAGCCGCGACAACGGTGCTGACTCGCAGCACAGATCAGACGCCCAAACGGCCGGGAAATCCAGCGGCGGCGGTGGGGTGGGAGGCGCGGGAAGGAAGGAGCGACGAGAAAAGAGGCGCGAACCAACGGTTTATGCAAATAGTCGCCGACATGGGAGTCCGCCTCGCTTTCGTTGTGTCCGCGTCCCCGAGCGTCCTCTCGTGGGACGTGGACGGCTCTGGCGCCGGACACCGTATCGGCCCACGCTGTACAAACGCTTTCGTACGCGTACTTAACGTTTATTCACGCGCGCTCAACTTCGTGACGCTGTGGACAAGACGGGGAGATGCTCTAAACTCTCTAAAAAGTTGGCGTCATTTATAAATTGTATCACAGCCACGAGTAAGATCAACTCAGTGTCTGTCCAAGTCAATGCATAACGTTGAAATGGACGCCAATTTTCCATGCAGTGGGTCTCTACCACACTATCATGGCAGGAGCAGACAACTGAGAAAAAGATGGCACCGACAACAGGATGTGTCATTATTCAGGTCCACTGTCCGTCACGGGTGGCTCTTCTCTTAGGGCATCTCCAGCGGCGCGACCCATTTTAGCGTCCGCGCGCGTCCGTTTGCGTCGCGCGAAACGATCGCAAGCACTGTCATACTGGTATTCCAGAAGGCACAACGCATTTTTTAGGACGAATCATTTTTTTTTAAACATGAAACATAATTTACATACTTAAACAAAAACAAAAACCCCAAACGCCTACCGCCGCCATCGCCGTCGTGCCGTCCCTCGCCGGCCGTCGCAGCACGATGAGCTCCGAGACAACGACGTCGCAGCCATCAGAGCGACGTCGCGCCACGGGCCACTGGTGTTCTCTAGTTGAGGAGGCTGCGGCCGAGCGGCGTGGATGGCTACTCAGAGTCAAGGCCTAAGGTGATGATGGCCCACCATAAGGCTGTATACAAGTGGCAGGATGCGCCTGGTCGCTAAGTGGTGGTGGAGAGTGCACGCTGAGCCTAGGGAGCGCTCGGGTTTGGGCAGGCTCATCCGCGGACAGGCCCGGCGGCATGATAGCCAGCCGGTCGCAGAACTGGGCAACGGCGTGGGCCGCATCGCGCGTCAGAGCCGGGAGACGAGGAGGCCGAGCTTGGCCATCTCGTCGTCCGTCATGTTGTCGGGGAACTCGAAGTTCCGGCCCTCCGCCATGGCCTGCTGCCATCTGTGGAAGACGGTGCCGACGTAGTCCCGCCGTCGTCCTTCACCTCTCGCTATGGTACGCGAGCGCCTCGATGTAGTCGTCGGCTGCTGCCGTACACGGCGTAGCTCTGGCTGCCGCTTCGCCCGTCCTCGCGGGTCGCGCGTGTCGCGGGCCGCGACGACGCGCTGCGCTCGTCGACGAGGCGCCGGCTGCCGCTCACGAGGCGCCGGCGCAGTGGCCGAAGGAGCAACTCGTCGCCCATGAAGCCAGCCCGTCGTCTACCGTCCGTCTCCGTGACAGTACGTACGCCATTGCTCCTCGGAGTCGATGGCGCACGCCTGGACGGCGCGGGAGGTCCGCCGCAGCACGCTCTCGCGCCGGACCTCCTTGGTCCGCTCGTGCTCGCCGCTGTGCATCGGAGGGACGGGCACCCTGGCGGCACCCGAGCGTCACCGTCGTACCGCACGTCGACTGTGCGCGCACCCGCACCCATTGCCGGCACAGCCTCCCCACCGTGACGGGGAGCGGCACCCTTGCCGGCCGCCGCCGGAGGCTCCCGAGTCGTTCTTCTTCCTGCGGCGCAGCAAGGATGTGGTGCGAGTGGAGTTGTGGGCGAGAGCAACGCGGGCCGTGGACTTTAAGGGCGAAGCCGCGCGCGGGATACGATGCCATTGAAGGCGTTGCAGAAGCCCGCCGCCGCCGCCCGCAAGGCACGCGTTGCACAGAAGTTGCGGCATTCATAAGCACGCGGCGCGACGTCGGGAAGCGCCGACCGCGGAAGCGTATGCCCTCCATGTGCTCGCCGCCAGGCGGCTCGTGCGGAGACCGCAATGGGACACTTTGCGCGTCCACAAAGATCCCCAGACGCAAACCTCGCTCGCATATTTGGCCAGGTTTGGATCGCGATCGCCCGGGTCACTTTATGTCGTAATGAGGTGCCGTATAATATTTACTTAATTAAAGCGTGACGCAGAACGGCCGCTAAGCGTCGTCACTTCTGAGATGTTCCTTACTTGGGAGACAGTTTCGAGAAGCAGCTAGTGGCTCGCCAAACCTGTGGAAAATGGATTGACATTCAACGGCGCACCTACGGGACGGAACTACGTGTAGACCCAACTACGGCAGATCACGCCCGAACACACGCTCAGAGTTCTTTTGATTTCAAAGACATTTCAAAGGATTTATGGATGATCTGGATTCTTAGAAAATATTCATACATTGGTTGTTTGATTCACGAGATTGGAATCCATATGATTCACTTTTAGAGAAAAAATTCTATCCACTATGACCTCGTGTTAAAATTTATTTGTTTTTTTTCCTGTGATTAAAACACATACATGATCTGGATTATAATTTATAGATTCAAGAGGACATGCGTCGTCCCTACGTTTTGCGAATCCTGCAAACTAAATAAGCCCTCAAGTTATTATTAGTCCATCTCTTTGACAAACACCAACGATAGCGAAGGATGGATTTCCACGAAAATTAATGGGCTGCCGAATATATTGTTGACGGATCTTGCAAAGTTTGTAAGAGAGTCTTGATAGGTGGACCCTTGGATAAAAGGCAAGTTTGGTGGAGAGAGGTAATTGTTACCAGCCTCAGTATTTGGGTGAACAGGTTTGATGTCCACAATTTTATATGCACGGTATATAGAGAGCCACAAGGTTCCGGGTTTAAATCCTGATCAATGATATTAACATGAACATTTCAGGTCATCTTTAACCTGTTAACCAGATCCTGCGATCCATGTCCTAAACACTTATCTTGTTCAAAAAAACATCCTAAAACCCCCGGGTCTCTCATGTGCGTCTATAAAAAGTCCAGCGGCCTAGACACGATAAAAGCGCCTATAAAGTCAAACCGATGCACCAATGTAATGACAAGAACACCACAAAATGCTCCAACTTTACTCTCAAATTCCAACAAACCTACTAAAGCTATTGGAAAATAAGAGAGAAAACAAAGATAGAAGAGGAACACCAAATTTTCTCCAAGATCTAGATCTAGAGATTCCCTCACAAAGAGGGGAATATGATCGGTGCAAATATGGATCTAGATCTTTTCTCTCTTTTCCTCAAATATGAGCAAGAATCATGGAGGGATTGAGGGAAGGGAAACTCTCATGAGTTCAACAATGGTGGAGAGCTTGTTGGGGAAGAAGTAGTGCAACCAAAAAGAGAGAAAACGAACTGTTATAGGGAAAATCTGCCCTGCTTGGCTGATAAAGTCTGGCTTGGGCCGGTACTACCGGCCAGCCAAGGCAGTAGTACCGCCCAGCCCACTACCGCGGCGGCCAAAATGAGCAGCCACACAAACAGCCAGAGGGTCAACGCACGTAGTAGGTGCGTAAGCGAGCAGGTCCCGCTCGTGAGCGAAAGCGCAGGTGGGCTGCAAGTGGGGACTGACGCGGCCAACAGGGTACCGCTACCTAGAGACCGACCTTGAGTAGGCGGAACCCATCCACTGCTGCTGGCCATTGCCGCGATCACACGTTGCCGCGCGGCGGAACGCGTCTCCGTAGTGCCACGCGAATCGTTTCCCGGCTTTGCTTTTTCCTTCACGCTCCTGGTATAGGTTCGTTAACAATACGCGGACTCGTTACGCTTCTTTTTCCCTTTACGCGCGCTGTACGTTTTCAAAAAATTGGGCGGGACTTCCTTTTTGGCTTTTTCCCTTTGTATTTCCGGGCTGTGAGTTTTCTGGGGAATTAATGGGAGGGAGGTAGCACTTTCAAATAACATTTTTTTAAATTCCAACAGAGTGTCGAAGCGAGTGCTACGGCTCGGCTTCGCCTCGTATCAAGGCGCCTTCGGCGCATCAAACATTAATAAACATAATGAATGGCAAACATATGTCGTTGTCCCCGTTTGTCGTTACCCCCATATGTCGAAGCGAGTGCTACGGCTCGGCTTCGCCTCGTATCAAGGCGCCTTCGGCGCATCAAACATTAATAAACATAATGAATGGCAAACATATGTCGTTGTCCCCGTTTGTCGTTACCCCCATATGTCGAAGCGAGTGCTACGGCTCGGCTTCGCCTCGTATCAAGGCGCCTTCGGCGCATCAAACATTAATAAACATATTTTTTTTTCCTTTGGAAATATTTTCGCTTGATTTTTCTTTTATTGTCTCGAAAGATTTCCTGCTTTCTCTTTTATTGTCTCGAAATATTTCCGTTTGATTTTCTGTTTGTTTCTCCGGATATTTTTCTTTACCAATCGTTGTGAAGTACATCCCCGCCTTAGAGACGAGTACAGCGTAGGAACCAAGAGGAGTACGAAGGTCGTTGTTTCTCTGTTTGTTTCTCTTGATAGATTTCCGTTTTGTCTAGCGCAGGTACATGGGTTGTGAAGTACATCCCCGCCTTAGAGACGAGTACAGCGTAGGAACCAAGAGGAGTACGAAGGCCGTTGTTTCTCTGTTTGTTTCTCTTGATAGATTTTCCGTTTTGTCCAGCGCAGTACATGTTCCAAGGGTTGTGAAGTACATCCCCGCCTTAGGGACGAGTACAGCGTAGGAACCAAGAGGAGTACGAAGGCCGTTGTTTCTCTGTTTGTTTCTCTGGATAGATTTTCCGTTTTGTCTAGCGCAGGTACATGTTCCAAGGGTTGTGAAGTACATCCCCGCCTTAGAGACGAGTACAGCGTAGGAACCAAGAGGAGTACGAAGGCCGTTGTTCCTCTGTTTGTTTCTCTGGATAGATTTTCCGTTTTGTCTAGCGCAGGTACATGTTCCAAGGGTTGTGAAGTACATCCCCGCCTTAGGGACGAGTACAGCGTAGGAACCAAGAGGAATGTAGAGCGCTAGATTACAGATGTATACGATTCAATTCCTCTAACCGCAAAGCGGTTCCACTACTCGTCTAACCGCAAGTGTTCATCTTCTGTGTAGTCCTCAGATCGTGCTGCGTAGTCCTGCACTTTTTCATTTATAAAAAATAATAAATATTTGTTTTCAGGGAAGGGACTGAAAGAAGGAAGTGGAGGAGGTACGAGTACAAATTTTAGAAGCAAAGAAACATAAAGAGGAAGGTGCACCAAAGACACTGCTTTTTGTGTGCAAATATTGTGAAGACATGTGTAATGTTTGTCGAAAAGGCCGTGATGTTAGTAGTAGGGCACAGGGATTTTCCCCGTGTTTTCCGTGACGTTGTTTGTTTTCTGGGAAGGGACGTGTGGCCACAGTGACCGAGTACAGCAGCGAAGGGCACTTCTGTGCACAGCTTAGGCAGCAAGAGGAATACATAACTGTTTCACTATATTTGTCTGGAAATATTGGGTTCTGCAAGAAGGTGCAGGTTTAAGATGTGCAGAGTACAGCGGTTGCATGAGCACAAGATCGATAGCAAGAGTGAGTACAATAGTGTTTTCCTATGTTTTCTCGTATGTGTTTTGTCCATTGGGAAGAGAGAGAAGCGTTAGGGGCCGAGTGACATTGGGAATGTTGCACGAGTTTCATTATATCCGTCTCTGCAGAAAGTACAGGTGTAAGGTGTGTCGAGTACAGCGGTGATGGGTACACGAGTACAGCTTCGATAGGAAGAGGGGTACAGTAGTGTTTCCCTATGTTTTCTGCATGTTTTTTGTTCTATGTGAAGAGACAGACACAATAGGTTGAGTACAATTGGGAATGTTGCACGAGTACAGCAGCTTAGGGAGCAAGAGGAATACATGAATGCTTTTTCCTGTATTAATAAGTATTGATATTAACATTTCAAAGACGTGCGTACTATGTTTTTTGTACTTACGAACCGTACTACGCCGTACTTGTTTGTATTATCCCTAGTGTAAAATCGTGTAAGTAATGCAATTAACTAATTGCATATGCATTTCTATGTATGTGGCAAGTGCTGGTAATTAAGAACGACACGTTTTATTGTACCTTGCACGATAATACATAGTGGCACACGTACACACACTATATGGTTGCAGAGAAACACATACACTACATGGCCGCAGACACAAAACACTATTGCTTCCTTAATTTATTTCTCACCCTAGTCAACCATCTCTTCATGGCCCTTTTGACCTTGCACAGAACAATTGAAGCAGTTACTTCTTTCTCCGTCTCAGGAGGTACCAATGCATGAAGGTACTGTCCTTCAAGAGCCCTTTCCAAGTGTTCCAGCGGAGGGTACTCCCCTGCACAAATATGCCGATTTCTCGCTTCCATAGGGATGCAATCCATCGACTCTTCTTGGCAACTCAGCCATCGATGGCATGCCAGGTCTACAAGCCCTTCTAATGTTAGGTGGAGCATTTGGAGAAGGGAGTGCCATGATAGCTGTTCTAACAAGACACTCACCTAGCTGCTCCAAACCATCCACAGCTTCCTGCTCCAGGAATGCTCTATTCCTCTCATCTGCCAACTCCCTCTCTCTTGCACTTCTTCTCGTGGTAAACTAGGAGATTGGCAGGAGCAGGTTCTTGTGTCCTGGAACCAGTGGATCTCCGAGAATACTGCATGGCTTCTATCTGCAAACCAACAATGCAGTAGCTACTATTTATATGAAAAAAGTAGAAGTCACTACAAGAAATCAGTGGAATCAGTGGAATCAGAATCAGTTCATTTTTTAATTGCATTGTCACTCAGTCAGAGAATTGTCACTCAATTGCTTGTCGCTGCATGCTTTTTATGGTTTCTATGCTGCATTTGTCTTGTCATTCTTTGCAGAATATAAATAAATGTCTGACAGGGCACAGGACCCAAGCCGTAATCATCAACGCAAAGCAACTACTATAAGCCGAGGAAGATAAAGAAAGATTCCAGGATTGCACAGGAACTAAATAAATGTTTCAGAAGTGCTGTCATAGAACGTTGGTTAATTACATAATTTCAACAAGCACCCAAAACATAGGATAAATAAATAAGTAACACAGTAAGATGGTGTAATCAGAGTGACTGCATTTTATATTAGCATTGCCACAAACTGTCACTGAGTGTCGAGATTTGTCACTTAGTTGCTTGTCGCCGCATGCTTTATATTTTTCATATGCTTTTATGCCGCCACCGCGTGTCATTCTCACAGAATATATTCACTCGTAAAACTCCGACAAAAAAATATTCAATTGAAACCCTGCCACTGTCGCAGTACTTTTTGCCAGCATGTTTTTTAGTTCACTGGGGAGGGACAGGTGTCAGATGTATCGAGTTCAGCAATGGCACCAAGAGGAGTACAGGAGTTTTTTCTATATGTTTTCTGCAAGATTTGAGTTATCTGGGAATGTGGCTGTGTGCCGCCTTGTCTCGAGTAATGGGAGAAAGTTGAAAAAGTACAGATTTCACCAAGTAGAGTACACGAGTGTTTCTCCAAGTTTTCTGTAAAGCCACTATAGAGTACAGCGGTGAAGGGTCCACAAGTACAGCTTGGCAGCAAGAGGAGTACATGACTTTCTTCTATATTTGTCCGCAAATTCTGGGTTATTCAAGAAAGTACCGGTGTAAGGTGTGTTGCCTAGGCACAAAGCCTACGGTGCGTATACGTATGGGAGGGCACACGTAGCACAGCGCAGAAGGGCGCACGCAGTACAAACTTTCCCTATGTTTTCTCGCATATTTTTTGTCTCCCGGGAATGGACATGTGCCACCAGGGTCGAAAGCATGGGTCAGTGAAGGCGCACGAGTACAACTTAGGAAGCAAGAGGGGAATACATAATCGCTTCACTATATTTGTCTCCAGAATATCGGTTCCTCGTAAGAAGGTACAGTGTAAGGTGTGTCGAGTACAGCGGTGATGGGTGCACGAGTACAGCTTCGTCAGCAAGAGAAGTACAGGCGTGTTTCCATGTGTTTTCTGCTCGTTGTTTGTTCTTTGGGAAGGGACATGCGCCAGCAGGGTCGAGTACAGCGGTTAAAGGCGCACGAGTACATCTTAGGCAGCAAGAAGAATACATGACTGTTTCTCTATATTTTTTTTGCAAATTGTGGATTCTACATGTAGGCACAGGTGTAAGGTCTGTTGAGTACAGCGGTCATGGATGCACGAGTACAGATTCGTTAGCAAGAGGGGTACAAAAAAAGGTCCGCTTCGAGGACAACACATGGGTACAAGAGTACAATATAGGGAAGAGGGTACAAGACACTACAAGAAAGTTCCTATAGACAACGTCCCAAAATCGTCAACTAAGGGGCATTTTTCGTCGCCTATGGGCCTAACCCGACGATATGGGTTCCGTTGTGGAAACTGCGTCAGGCAAAGTCCAACGACGATTTTTTTCTATCTGTCATACACGCCCTTCCGCCACTTTAAAATCGGACCGTTATGAAGTGTTTTCTGGAGCCTGGACGCCGACGTTGGCAAACCGACACGCGGCGTACGCCGTTAATCGCCGCTTAACGGCGTTAACCGGTCGAAACCTCGGGTAGATGGTAGGCTCACGAGGCCCTGCCACGTCTTAAGCTGCGGCGACATAGTTTGACCTAATAACTATATAGCTTGGCCGGGTCCATTAGTTACGTGTGTTTCTGTCTAACCTCTAATGTTGATCGGTCAAAGTTAAATGGGCTGCCCATTTAACAAGCAACCTCTGAAAGAATCGTCGCCCAAGAAGCAAGCGGGCCGGCCAAAACACAGTGGGTCCCACTTTCCCGTTAAAAGGCTTCACGATTAGTGCAAGGTCCACCATAAGGTAGCGGGCCGGCTCAACAAACCAGCGGGCCGGCCAAAAACACATGGCGTCCCACTATCTCGCAAGGGCTTCGCCCATTTAGTATGTGGGGTCCACCATATAGCAAGTGGGCCTACTAACAAGCAGCGGGTCGGCCAAAAATCACGTGGGACCCACCTTCGTTAAAGGTCACTTACTTAGTATGTGGGGTCCACAATATAGCAAGTGGGCTGGCCCACAGTGGGCCGTGCCAAAAACACATGTGGGTCCCACATTCGTTAATGGGCCGGCCATTTGTTATGTGGGGGTCCACTATGTAGAAAGTGGACCGGCTCAACAAGATAGCGGGCCGGCCAAAACACAGCGGGTCCCACTCATTTAAAGGCCGGCCCATTTACCATGTGGGACCACCATATAAAGAAGCGGGTCGCCCAACAAGATAGCGGTCGCCAGGGCACAGTGGGCCCCACTTTCTCAAGGTGCTGTCGCCCACTAGGTGGCTAGCGGGTCCACCATATCAGAAGGGTCACCAACAAGATAGCGGGTCGGCCAAAACACAGTGGGTCCCACTTTCCTCTTGAAGGGCCGGCCCGTTTAGTATGTGGGGTCCACCACAAAAGCAAATGGGCTGGCCCAACTAATTAGTGGGCCGGCCCAGTAGTGGGTGGGGTCCACCTTAAAGCAAGTGGGCCAGCCCAATTAGAGTGTGGGGTCCACCGTAACTCACATGGGCTGGCCCAAGAAGTAAGTGGGCCAGCCCGTTTAGTTGCTGTTTATATGCCGGCATAATATGCGCTTTAGGATTTTGCGGGCAGGCACATATGTGATTTCGATTAATTGGGCCGTTTAAGGGATGGGAATTCGTGATTTAGATACTGAGAATATTTACGCAACATTGATTTCTGTCGGATAGCCTCACTTACCACAAGCACCAAAGAAAAAATGCGCGAAAGAACTATAAAAACTAACTAAATATTACATCAGCTGCAAGGCATTGAAAAAATATTACAGAACCCAGAGAAATTGAATGGTAATTAAACCTAGCAATACAATGAAGCGATCCAGCAATCTTTTAAGTTGTCCATGCAGACCTATATCCGAAACAAAGACATTACAAGTTAAGACAGCAACAATGGAAAGGCAAAGACACTACAATATTGTTTGCCAAAGAATTTGGAACTCATCATTTCGTCGTTATAACAAGATCATTGTAATGCGCACAATAAGCAAACAAAGAGTGCATGCCGCATACCAACAGCCAATATAACAGAGCATGTTAGAATGAAACAGCAGACTTACTACTGTCGAGTCCCATGCAAACCAACATGTTCAGGGAGTACAAAATTGGCATGAACAACATAGTAGCAGGCTATAAATTTTGTAACAACGACTGAGCAAGATGAAGTTATGATGGCTACATCTACAGAGCAGGGAATGTAAACCAAAAATAGAAGTTACGATGGCAAAAGCTAAAGAGGAGGGAATGTGAACCAACATGTGCCAAGTGCAATTACTTCATTTTGCCCGTGAACTAAATAATACTCCTGAACTTATAGTGAAGGGGATGCAAATCAAGATGTTTCGGGATATAAACTTGTAATGAGCAACACATAGAGGATAGTTAATGCTGGAGCTTAGGATGGACCAGATACAGAATATAGTGGGATCACCTGTGAACTTGTATAAGAGGGAATGCAAACCAATATGTTCAGCTTTCCATATGTGAGCGTCATGCCAAGTCAGAGAAACAAGTCAATAATGCAGCTTTTGAAGAACAAGATGGCACGCAAAATTATTATCTAGTAGTATATGACAAGTTTATTTGTACTACAGGCTAGATAGCAGAGTGATAGCATGCCAAACTAAGTCCTTACTTTGTTAGCTTACAATGAACTAGATACAAAAACAATGGCATCACCTGTAGTACAGGGAATGCAAGCCAACATGTTCATGGAGTAAAAAATTGGCACAAACAACATAGTAGCAGGCCATAATTTTTGTAACAACGACTGAGCAAGATAAAGTTATGATGGCTAGATCTACAGAGCAGGGAATGTAAACCAAATATAGAAGTTACGATGCCAAAAGCTATAGAGCAGGGAATGCGAACCAACATGTGCAATTACTTAAAATTGGCCATGAACTAAATAATAGCAGGATGTTACTATAATACCTATAATTTTTGTAACAACGACTGAGCAAGATAGAAGTTATGATGGCTACATCTACAGAGCAGGGAATGCAAACCAAAATGTTCAATCGCTTAAAGTTAGCAATGAAGTAGAAAATAGCAACGTGTTACGGTCATAGCTAGGAATGAACTAAAAGAGCTTCAGACAAACAAGAAACTGAACCCAGAACATGGCGCTAAAACAAGGGACTTACATTAGGAGAAGCACTCTGTGGGAGTCACAGCAGATCTTCCTGGGGTTGATAGATCCGGTGATGAAGTACGCTACATGTGCTACTTGGGGTTGGAGAGACGGCCATTACACTTCATGGTTACTCATCTCATCTGCAAAAACGTAACGGCGCGTCGTTAGCACAAACAGGTTCCCCCAAGATTAAACAAGAACTTGCAGGCAAGCAATAGAAAAGCGATAGTAGAAGAGTTTAGATCATGCACTGCGCCGGTGAAGCAGATCCGGTTCATGCACAGCGGTGTCGGTGAGCAAGATCCGATGCGGTGGACGACGGATCCGGCGAAGCGGCTCCGGTGGACGATACCGCAGCTGAAGCGACTGCGGTAGACTGCTGGATGAGCATATGGTTTCGAGGTTCGGCGGGGATGATCCGGTCCGGTTGATGACGGCGTCGATGAAGCGGCTCCGGCAGGCAGCCGGATGACGAGGATCGCGAGGCTCGGGTAGGCCAGGGAAGTCCGGCGGGGATGTTCCGGTGCGGTGGTCGTGGAGGTGGGAGAGAGGGACTTGGGAAGTTCCGGTGGGTGGTCTGAGGGAAATGAATTTTTTTTGGGAGGGTTTCCGGGGCTAGGGAGGTGGTGATCCAAAAAATGACGGGCAGACCCCCCCACCAACCGACTTTGCTGCCATCTCCACAGGGGTAGAATGGGAATTTGAAAGCGTGTGAATTTTTTGTATTTTGTGGGCGGGAAGTTTTGCCGCTGGAATGAGATTTCGAATTTGGCCACAGTCCAAGTACTAAGTAATACAAAAATATGAGACCGTACTAGTACGGCCAAATCAAGGCCGAGTGCAAAATCAAATCATCATCACGTTGAAAATTTGTTACCAACTTACCATGATCATGATCTACCTCTGAAAATGGGCGCATCCACTAAAACTTGCAAAGTATAATGATACAAATTTGTGAGACCGTACTAGTACTTATGTTCAAGGTCGAGTGCAACATCAAATCATCATTATATTGAAAATTGTGTTACCATGATCATGATATTTCTCTGAATTTGGCGCAACCGCTAAATCTCGCAAAGGATAATGATTAAAAAAAAGGTGAGATTGTACTAGTTCTTATGTTCAAGGCCGAGTACAAGATCAAATCATCATCACGTTGAAATTTGTTACAATGATCATGACATATCTCTAAAATTAGTGCATCCGCTAAATCTTGCACGTGGCGCATCTCGGTGCGGAGCAACAAGTCGGTGCTATCAAGGTTGAGGCGTCGGTAGCGTCATCGGGCTCTCATCTCTTGATAGATCTTCTACATGGCGCGGCGCACCACCCGCCGATAAGCAGTCACATGTGAGACCGAGGTGGAGACGTCCCCGGCATCCTCGAGGCGCGGCCGCCCTTCTACGAGCCAGCGTCGACTCAAGGTATGAATCCATGTGGTGTCTTAGATTTATTGTTCTTCTCTTATGATTATTTTGAGCCGAACATGTGTGCTCTTTCTCTGAATATATTGCTTGAAAAGCTTACCAAGTTACTTAAATTCACTTTGTTCTTAATCTTGCGAGCTAATATTGTTATTTTTAATGAACGGTGGTGTGCGCAAGCAGAGTTATTTGTGGATGTGTTGAGCTGTTAGGCATAAGTCGAAATCCTCATCTAAACGAGGCCTCAGATTAACACATAAAAAAGGTGTTCAATCTCGCCCACAATACCCTCTTCTTTCCTCTCCCTTTATTGGAACTTGTTTTGCAGACAAGGAAAGTGGCACGTGTAATGTGAGTAAAACCCTCTTAGCCAAAATCATCTACGAGCAAGATTTTCTATATTGTAGATGCCCCAATTGACTCTCATCCCCAAAGTAGTTTTTTTATGTCAGTATAGACTTCTTTACTGGATGTATACTATCGTACATGGCATGCATTTGCCTAATGAGCAACATTGTATTGCTATTCTAGCCAACCTGATCGATATGTCAAGCTTCATGCACGAGATGCCATGTTTAATTTACTCCCTCGCTCTGATCCATATTTCTTGATGTGAAATGAATGTGAATCGGAGGGAGTACTTTTCTTAGATAGTACTATATCATTTCAAAAAAAGTACTACTACATCACAAATGCATCAAAAGAGTACTACATCACAAGACCACCACGGTTGTACTAGTAGAGTTTAATGCTGAACTTCCAAAGGGATTAAGATTACACATATGAACTTTAAACATGACCAGGAGCATGAGGGCCAGCAGCAGGGGCGTTGACGTGGAGCAAGCTAGGCAAGACGTAATTCTGGAGGAAGAGGCCATATGATGCGTACTTGGCCTTGGTTGCAGGGCGGTGTTTCCCCCTATGTACTTAGGCCTACACCCATCGCATGTTGGATCAGGCTGTGGATGTCCTTCTAGAGAAATTTGCCACATAATGGGCAAAATAGCTCCCCGCGCGTATGCAGAAACGAATTTCACCACCCTTCAGCCGCTTGAGAACATAGCGGCTTTTCCGGTCCCTGCGCACCTTGTTGTTGTCCATGTCATCAGAATACTCCTATGAATTATTAAGTACTACATAATCAAGTTTTTATGACAGATCGAATAAATACTCCACTAACATAATCAAACCTTAGAAACCCTAAAATTAAATGTGTAGAACAAGTAAATGGCAGAAGAAATCGTAATAAATCATGAGAAACCCTATGAACAACCATGAACATTAGCCACAACAATTGCAAGTCCACTAAGTATGAACACATAAATTGATTATATGACTACATGGCAGATTAGTCGAAATTAAACTAGAATCTGATCTTACGAATCGTAGAATCAATTACATCTACAAGAACAAGGTAGGATATCAAATCAATCAAGAACCAGGCTCGTGCAAACCATGTGAACAGCAATATGACACAAAGAGGGTTGGGACAGTTTCGGTAAAAGAGAAGTACCTCCTCGTCATCACCCTCAACATCCTCCTGGAACTGAACGTTTGGGCCGAAATCATCGAAGGGGTCGAGGTTCGCGTCCAGCATCGGGCCTAGGAAGACCTCGCCGTGGTGGCCTGCAACGCCGTGCACATCTTCGGCGGGATAAACAACGTTGGTATCCACCTTCTGCTCGACGGCCAGGACGCCCGTTTCGACCGAGGTCGAAGAACCAGACAAGCAGAGGAGACGAGCGGCATGGGTGCCCGGTGAAGCCTCACCCGTCGTGACGGCCAGGATGCCCATTTCGACCGAGGTTGAAGAATCCGACAAGCAGAGGAGACGAGCGGCTTGGGTGCCCGGTGAAGCCTCACCCACCACGACGGCCACTACCGTAGAGGCATCCTCTGCGTGGGCGGTCGCCTATTGCTCCGCCTCGTATGCAATACCTATCTTCATGCTGTTGTGGTTGGAAACGGGAAAGTCGATGCCTCAGAGGTGCGGTGAGTGGATGGGGGTTTTCACAGTGTGGGGGAGGCAAGTTGGGGGAGTGGAGAGGACGAGCTCGCGAGAGATGATGAGGCCGATTATGTTATAGCCTCCGACCCCCTGTATCCAGTAGTGGACGCGTGAAGTCATGCATGTACTCGACTTTCCACTTTCTGGGAGACGTGTACGAAACTTTTTTTTTTGGACCATTTAACTTCATCTGGGACTCATGTATACCAATACTTCCAAACGTCATAAGTAATTCAAAATCATTCAGAATAATATGAGACCTTAACATTTTATTTTTTGTGTCAGATATTGTCTATGAAAAATAACATCCTTCAAAAAATAAATCGCCTATGCCAATCCGATCATGCCCGTCTACTCCAACTAGCTTCCTCGAGTAATTTGTCACCTTACATTCTTAAAATGAACCAAAATTTGGCACAGGGGTGCATCATCACATGGAAAATGATGTTACCATTCTGTCTTCCCATTTTTTTTTTGAATTTTTCAAAATTGTCATGCCCTAACGGAAAAAATGTACTCCTTCTAAGAAGCATGTATCAGAATGGCATTACCAAAACCTAGGGGTGGGGTGGGGGGAGGGGGGCACATGGTGGTGTGATGATACATCACATTTGGACCACACAACACCATTTGGACCAACCAAAAAAAAACACCCTACACAAACCCTGGTCAAAACTAGTTTGACCAATATTACAAAAGTTGTACATAATTCAGAAACCGTCAGAAATATACGAAGCATTCACGAGTCCCCAAAGTCAGTGACTTTGAGTCACTTACAACTGTGGTCCACATATCAGTCACCCAAAGTCATGGCAAAGTCAGCTTGGCAAAGTCACCGACAGACAAAGCAAGCAGTGAACAGACAACTCCGTAGCACTGAAAAGACATCTCACAGAAAAGGCTAGTACTACCTTTTCTTCCCGGATAAGCAAAAATAGCTGATCGGTACTGACGAAATGCACCAGGTCCGCAATGTACTCCAGCTATAAGTGAAGCATGCCTACCACTGAAGAGGAAATTCAAGATTCCACCAGATCCCCATATCACTCTTTTGCATAAAACACGGACATATCTTTTGCACAATTCACCACTTGTTGGTCTAATCTATCGCAGCTTCCATCAGTTGGTCATCCAATTAACGATTTAACGGATTAGAAAAATAAGCGGTGGAATTAGAAGTACTAGTAGCGAAATGTGCAAAATATACCGCCCTTCCCGAGGGGGTTTGTCCAGAAGAGGGCCGGATGACAATGTCCCGGGTGCATCCAGAAACGAGAGGGGTAGTTTCTAATACATGTAAGAAATTATTTTACAAAAAGGTACATATTAAGTAGTACAACTATTAGTACAGTACTACTATTTCGAGGGAAAATGCCATGTCGTGCGACCTCTAATCAATGAGTAGAAGTTGTAGGTGCGCCTAACATGCATTGCTGAAAGCTGGTTCCGCTGGAATTTGAGCTCAGCCGGGGCGGATTCTGCGAAGTACGCCCGACGTCACTCATGTATCCCACCAAACTGCTCACTTCTTTCAATGTCTCTTCTCTTTCACTGCAGCTCTCCAACATCAGGTGCATCAACTTATCTTGTGCCTTCTGCCTCTCGAGAAGGGCAAGGATGGCGATGTCAGCATATTCAAGGTTCAACTTTTGGAGCTGTACTTTATCCTGAAGAAGGATTTTGTACTCTATATCAGACTTGTCTCTGTCGAGGCACACAGTCTTGAGTATGCTGCTGGCTTTCTCCGCTGATGCTTTCTGCTTAATCAGCTCGTTCTTCAACATATCGCGCTCATTTCGAAGGCTGCAAATGAGCTCCACAAGAGTTTTCGAATTCTTCTTCTTGGCAGCCAAATCGTCTCGGAGGCGATCACACTCTAAGCTGAGCTCCTCGTTTTTTTCCATCAAGATGGCGACAGTGGTGTCGATAGTCGGCGCCGCTTCCTTCAGGGCGAAATCATCGGTAGCAAGTAAGCGCAAAGAAGAAGAAGAAGAAGAAGAAGAAGAAGAAGAAGAAGTTGGTGCTACCTCATTTCGCCGGGGTAGGGCCGGGTTGAAATCATCGGACGACGATGATTCCTTGGTCGTGGAAGTTGGTGCAGTAGGGGCGTCGTTGGAACTTCCAACCCTTTAAGATGTATAACCATAGAGACTCTTAAAGAGCTTGAGCCCGGGCAAGAAGAAACGAAAGTACATGGCGAAGGAAACTAACCCGGTGAGCACAGCACGGACGCGTTTCGGCGGCGGCGGCAGCGGCGGCGACGGCGAGCCCACTTGGTTTCTGGAACCGTCTCTCGAAATTTCGAGCCGGCGTTTTTTATCCGCGTACTTGACCGCCGGCGACCTGAAGTTTGAACACATTAATTGCTGGAGGAGAGAGCGACGAAAGAAACGAAAGTACATGGCGAAGGAAACTAACCCGGTGAGCACAGCACGGACGCGTTTCGGCGGCGGCGGCGGCGACGGCGAGCCCACTTGGTTTCTGGAAGCGTCTCTCGAAATTTCGAGCCGGCGTTTTTTCTCCGCGTACTTGACCGCCGACGACCTGAATTTTGAAGACATTGCTGGAGGAGAGAGCGACGAACAAATGTTTGTTAGGTGGAGAGAGGAAGAAAGTGAATGGAACGAGAGAGTTTAGCGTTTTGCCCTTATAGTCATAGTCGCTAACCGTGACGCGGGAAGGTTGGTCGTCGGCGTTTAATGGTCTCCCGCGTGGAAACCGAGGCGGCCACGAGGCAGCGGCTGGCCACGCGGCGTCCAGTCGCCTACGCCGCCGTAAATGAGGGTAGTTGCCTACCACCACCAGGTGACATGCACCTTTTGCATGTCACCGTGTGACATGCGGCCTAAATTCAAATTTAAAACATTGCGAAAAAAATCATGCATCCGGTGACATGCCCATGGCATGCCACCGATGAAGAGTTCCGTGCCATGCACTCTGGCACTCTGCGCCGTCTTGGATCAGAAAATGAGCGAAACTTAGACTTAGGCCTAGTTTCTGGGAATTTAGGATGAAGTTTAATGATTTGGTTTAATTAGATTAGAGAGAAAATTCTACTTTTTATTACTGTAGATTAAAGTAATGGTGAGTATTATTGTTAAGGTATACTTCAGTTCTGTGTATCATTTGTTACAAATGTTTATGGTGAGACATATCATCTCTTTTAGGTGGAAAGTATATCTAGTTTACAGTATCGTTTCACCATGGCTTATTTTTGCAGAAAGGTATGTAGTGTTGATTAACAAAACCAAGATTCTTAAAATCATATCTGTCCAGAAATCAGGAGGTTTATGTGGTACGAGAGTCTAGCTGCGGTGGTTTAAACACAGCATGCAAAGGAATGAGGAACCAGGCGATTACTTTCTCTCCTGCTTACCTTATACCTTAATAAATGGGCAAACTGAGCACGTTGTAGCTAATCCTTTTATTAATTAAACAGCTATATTAGTCAATAAGATTGCCTTATGTTTTTCCTCAGTTTTCGCCAAGCCCTTATTTGTTACCCGCAGAAGGAGCTCAGACGGGAGGATTCCAGTTTAGTTGACCGTTCCGTGCTGACGTGTGGGGCTAGTAGAAAGGGACCGCGTGGGACAGGACGAGACCGCGTTTGGTTGTACGTGAGCAGGAGCTGGGTTCTGTCTCTCTCGGCGCGAATTGGCATTTTTAAGAGCACCTTTTCCCCCTCTGTCTCTTTGTCTTTATTAACCAAAAGTATCAAATCTAGAGAAGCTTGCATTTCTGTCTTTCTTCAATTATTTGTGCCTTTTGGCCCTCGTTGTTTGCCCAATATGGCAGCAAATCTAGAAGCAAATCTCCAGGGTAATGTACTCCGTACGACAAATTCGCAGTAATAGTAAATCGAGAAAACAAAGTAGGGCCAACAAAATATACTCCAGTAGAATAGGGATAGATAATAGGGATCCCTCCCTAGATAATAAGCTGCATACACAGCAGCCAACAGGTTCGAGGTTCTTCACAACACCATCATACTAACAACATAACAACAAGGGATCCCTAGCTAACAACAAAATAGAAGCTGCTTTGCAGCAGCAGCAGCACACGTCCAGGACTCCGCCTACCCCATCTGCCTCCACTTGTTGCTCCCCTTGGGAGCCTTGGGCTTGAGCGGAGGCATGCGCCCGGCGGAGATCTCCACCCGCTGGATGCTGCGGAGGTGCATGCCGAGCGCCATGTGCTTGGCGCGGAAGGAGTGGGGGTTCACCGACGCGCCGACCTTGGGGTTGGTGTTGCCGATGTTCTCGGCATGCGTGAGGAGGCAGTTGAAGTCAGTGCGGCCGAGCCTCCTAGTGCAGAAGGGGCACCTGTAGACACCCTTGGCGAAGTAGGAGACGTACTGGCCGACCTGCAGCCTCCGCAGCACCTGGCGAGTCTTGACGTCATGGTGCTCGTCGTCGCTGCCGACGTCGCTGCCAGACAGCTGATCCATATCAAACGGGAACTATTAGTGAATGAGATGCAACGATGACTAACGTGCATGATAACAAAGTAAGGAAAAACAGAGCCAGCCTCAGTTAGAGTGGACACGATTATATGTCTACAGGGATGGTGTTAGCGAACCATAGCTCATGCACAACAGATTTGTACACAGCAATGGTTCGCTGAACCCACTCTGTAAAAATTTGTGCCCAACGATTCATCATAGGCAAAGAAACAGATTCCAGATCTGATTTTGAACAGATTCCAGAATATTTGCAAAATTAAACGGTTGATATCTTTTGATTCCTGCATAAAATAACTGACTGAGATCCCATAAATTAACTGATTGAGATCCCATTATTACTTGCATAAATTAACCGAACGGCCGAACTCCAAATCTTAAACGAAATCAAGAAGGGATCAAAGCAAAATGGAATAAAATCGGCGCAAATATTAACCCAATACTCAACCATCTACAGATCGGCACTAATAGTTACTAGGGAACCAGCAAAAATAGGGTTAAAAAAGGAATGGGCGAAGAAAAAAGGGAGCAAACCATAGTTACCTCGTTCCATGGGTCGTCCATGAAGGTGTCGTAGGGGTTCGGAGGCGAGATGTACGGCACCGGCTCATAGGGGTCCCATCCCGGCGGGATACGACCGCCACCGGCGGCGGCGACGGCCTTTGAGGGGACGACGTCGAAGAGGGAGGCGTCGCGCTTGGAGCCGACGGCGTCATGGACGATGGGATTCGCATTCTCCATGTCCATCTCGCCTGCAGAGAGGGAGAGGGTTTTTGCTTTGGAGAAGATGATGGGACGTGAGAGGCGGCGTTGCATGAGCGAGTGAGAGTGACAGAGATAGTGCGAGGAGGCGTCTATAAAGGCGAGGGGTGGTTAATGCGACCCGCGTCCTACGCGTCCACCATTTAACGTCTGCACGTCTTGGGCTTCTGCAACGCGACACGCGTCCACAATTGCACGTCTTCGACTTCTGCACCGCGACTCGCGTCAGTACCCGTCAACAATTGCACGTCTTCCACTTCTGCACCGCAACACGCGTACTCGAGTCTAACCCTGGAAATTTAGATATACTCTCGAGTCTTATACTGTAGCATTTTTTGTGTGCTCGGTTTTCCCCTTGAGTACTAATACTGGCTAGTGCAATATACTCAGTTTTACCTCAAGTGCCTGGTCAACAGAGAGTCAACAAATGGGATTAACTAGTTAAATGAGTCAACAAATGGGATTATCAGTTCGTTTTCACGTGTTAAACTTGTCTAAATATTGGTCAAACCAAGGATTTGACCAAGATTCAAATGGGCAGAAAATTAAAAAAATCAGAAAAATGAAAAACCAAAGCACATAGTCTTCTTATGTCATATAGTAAGCATTAAAGTTGATAAACAAGGTCTGACATATTCAAACAAGAAAAATCATGTGTCTACCCCCTAACCCTAAACTCTGTCTTATGTAGTCAAGCATGAAGAGAAGTACTTTTGGGTTTCAAACATGGAAATTTCAAAAACCACCCAAAAGCTTCATTTTAGTGTGACTAAGAAGGATCAAGGCTTACCTTTTCATTTTCATGTTTTAAACTTGTTTAAATCCTGGTCAAATATAGGTTTGACCAAGATTCAAATGGGCATAAAATAAAAATATAGAAAAATGAAAAACCAAAGCACATAGTCTTCTTATGTCATATAGTAAGCATTAAAGTTGATAAACAAGGTCTAGAAACTTGTCTAAATATTGGTCAAAACAAGGATTTGACCAAGATTCAAATGGGCAGAAAATTAAAAAAAATCAGAAAAATGAAAAACCAAAGCACATAGTCTTCTTATGTCATATAGTAAGCATTAAAGGTGATAAACAAGGTCTACACATATTCAAACCATACAAATCATGTATCTACTCCCCTAACCCCTAAACTCCGTCTTATGAAGTCAAGCATGAAGAGAAGTGGTTTTGGGTTTCAAACATGGAAATTTCAAAAACCTCCCAAAAACTTCATTTTAGAGTGACTAAGAAGGATACATGCTTCCCTTTTCATTTTCATGTTTTAAACTTGTTTAAATCTTGGTCAAACCTAGGATTTGACCAAGATTCAAATGGGCATTAAAATTTAAAAATCAGAAAAATGAAAAACCAAAGCACATAGTGTTCTTATGTCATATAGTAAGCATTAAAGTTGATAAACAAGGTCTAGACATATTCAAACCATACAAATTATGTATCTACCCCCTAACCCCTAAACTCTGTCTTATGAAGTCAAGCATGAAGAGAACTGGTTTTGGGTTTCAAACATGGAAATTTCAAAAACCTCCCAAAAAATTCATTTTAGAGTGACTAGGAAGGATACATGCTTCCCTGGTCATTTTCATGTTTTAAACTTGTTTAAATCTTGGTCAAACCTAGGATTTGACCAAGATTCGATGGGCATCAAAATTTAAAAAAATCAGAAAAATGAAAAACCAAAGCACATAGTTTTCTTATGCCATATAGTAAGCATTCAAGTTGATAAACAAGGTCTATACATATTTAAACCATACAAATCATGTATCTATAACCCTAAACCTTAAACTCTGTCTTATGAAGTCTAGCATGAAGAGAAGTCGTTTTGGGTTTCAAACATGGAAATTTCAAGAACATCCCAAAAGCTTCATTTTAGTGTGACTAAGAAGGATCAAGGCTTACCTTTTCATTTTCATGTTTTAAACTTGTTTAAATCCTGGTCAAATATAGGTTTGACCAAGATTCAAATGGGCATAAAATAAAAATATAGAAAAATGAAAAACCAAAGCACATAGTCTTCTTATGTCATATAGTAAGCATTAAAGTTGATAAACAAGGTCTAGTCTTATTCAAACTAGACAAGTCATGTATCTACCCGCTAACCCCTAAACTCTGTCTTATGAAGTCTAGCATGAAGAGAAGTCGTTTTGGGTTCAAACATGGAAATTTCAAGAACATCCCAAAAGCTTCATTTTAGTGTGACTAAGAAGGATCAAGGCTTACCTTTTCATTTTCATGTTTTAAACTTGTTTAAATCCTGGTTAAATCTAGGATTTGACCAAGATTCAAATGGGCATAAAATAAAAAAATAGAAAAATGAAAAACGAAAGCACATAGTCTTCTTATGTCATATAGTAAGCATTAAAGTTGATAAACAAGGTCTAGACTTATTCAAACTAGACAAATCATGTATCTATCCGCAAACCCCTAAACTCTATCTTATGAAGTCAAGCATGAAGAGAAGTGCATGGTTTTGGGTTTCAAACATGGAAATTTCAAAAAACTCCCAAAAAATTCATTTTAGAGTGACTAAGAAGGATACATGCTTCCCTTTTCATTTTCATGTTATATACTTGTTTAAATCTTGGTCAAACCTAGGATTTTACCAAGATTCAAATGTGCATCAAAATTCAAAAATAAAAAAATGAAAAAACAAAGCACATAGTTTTCTTATGTCATATAGTAAGCATTAAAGTTGATAAACAAGGTCTAGACATATTCAAACAAGAAAAATCATGTGTCTACCCCCTAACCCTAAACTCTGTCTTATGTAGTCAAGCATGAAGAGAAGTGCTTTTGGGTTTCAAACATGGAAATTTCAAAAACCACCCAAAAGCTTTATTTTAGAGTGACTAAGAAGGATCCATGCTTATCTTTTCATTTTCATATTTTAAACTTGTTTAAATCATTGTCAAACCTAGTATTTGACCAAGATTCAAATGGGCATAAAATTAAAAAATCAGAAAATTGAAAAACTAAAGCACATAGTCTTCTTATGTCATATATATAGTAAGCATTTAAAAGATGATAAATAAGGTCAAGACAATTCAAATAATACAAATCATGTATCTACCCCTAACCCTAAACTCTATCTTATGAAGTCAAGCATGAAGAGAAGTGGTTTTTGGTTTCAAACACAAAAATTTCAAAAACCTCCCAAAAGCTTCATTTTAATTAGACTAACTTATTAATTATGAAGGATCCAGGATTGATTACCTTTTCATTGTCATGTTTTAAACTTGTTTAAATCTTGGTCAAACCTGGGATTTGACCAAGATTCGAATGGGCATAAAAATTAAGAAAAAAATCGTAAGAATGAAAAACCAAAGCACATAGCCTTCTTATGTCATATAGTAAGCATTCAAATTGATAAAGCAGGTCTAGACATGTTCAAACCAGAAAATCATGTATCTACCCCTAACCCTAAACTCTGTCTTATGAAGTCAAGCATGCATGAAGAGAAGTGGTTTTGGTTTCAAACATGAAAAAAAAACCTCCCAAAAACTTCATTTTAGAGTGACTAATAAGGATCGATAAAGACCTTTTCATTTTCATGTTTTTACTTATTTGAATCTTGGCCAAATCTAGGTTTGACCAAGATTTAAACAAGTTTAAAACATGAAAATGAATAGGGAAGCATGTATCCTTCTTAGTCACTCTAAAATGAAGCTTTTGGGATGTTCTTGAAATTTCCATGTTTGAAACCCAAACCACTTAAGACAGAAGTTTTTGGTTAGGCGATACATGATTTTTCTTGTTTGAATATGTCTAGACCTTGTTTATCAACTTGAATGTTTATGACATAAGAAGGCTATATATGTGCTTTGGTTTTCCATTTTTTTCATTTTTTCGAAGTTTTTATGCCCATTTAAATATTGGTCAAATCCTAGGTTTGACCAAGGTTTAATCAAGTTTAAAACATGACAATGAAAAGGTAAGCATGAATCCTTTCTCAGTCACTCTAAAATGAAGGTACTTGAAATTTTTATGTTTGAAACACAAAACCCCAGTTCTCTTCATATGTTTGACTTCATAAGACAAAGTTTAGGGTTAGGGGTAGATATGATACATGATATTTCTGGTTTGAATATGTCTAGACCTTGTTTATCAACTTGAATGCTTACTATATGACATAAGAAGGCTATATATGTGCTTTGGTTTTTTTTTTTTTTTTGAATTTTACGCCCGTTTGAATCTTGGTCAAATCCTAGGTTTGACCAAGGTTAAAACAAGTTTAAAAAATGGCAATGAAAGGTAAGCATGGATCCTTCTTAGTCACTCTAAAATGAAGCTTTTGGGAGGTTTGTGAAATTTCCATGTTTGAAACCCAAAATCACTTCTCCTCATACTTAACTTCATAAGACAGAGTTTAGGTTTGGTAGATACATGTTTTGTGTGTTTGAATATGTCTAGACCTTGTTTATCAACTTGAATGCTTACTATATGACATAAGAATACTATGTGCTTTGGTTTTTCATTTTTCTGATTTTTTTAATTGTTAAACCCATTTGAATCTTGGTCAAATCCTAGGTTTGAGCAAGATTTAAACAAGTTTAAAACATGAAAATGGAAAGCTAAGCATGAATCATTCTTAGTCACTCTAAAAATCTTTCGGTCTGCAGAAGAGTCGAATCTGCAATCAGTAGTTACAAAAGCGACCCACCTTAGGGATGGATAATAAGACTTGGGCAATATAAACGTTGATACTACTTACTTTGTGATACTAAAATATATGTATCTAGACATATTTCAGTTGTAGATACATCCATTTTAACATCAAGTAATATGGATCGGAGGACTAGCTAAAGAACAATGAGAGGCAGTGTTTCTCTCCCCCAGCCTACTTGGCGGAGTGGCCCTCCATCAGGACAGGTGGTGATTCCGCTTCTCTCGTTGGAATTCCTTATCCCCCAGCCTACTCGGCGACGTGCGCTCCTCAGTGACCTGCGCGAGGGCGCCTCGGCGACCTACGCAAAGGTGGCTGGACTCGGAGCGCATCGACTTCCTTCTGCGGTGCCTGGATTGGATCGACCATCCCGCGCGTGTCCTCCACCATATTGTTTTTCTTCAAGATGCTGTTATCCATCATCTTCTTCACCGCATCATGTTGGGTGTTGAGGCTCCCGTTGAGAGCTTGAACGCACCTGTTTGATAGCTCGACGTTTTCTTCGCGAAGAAAGCCGCACTCGATCTTAAGCATCAAATTCTCGCCCTTGAGCTTCTTGATGACAGAGTTCGTTTCCTCACTTGATGGAACCCTCACATCATGCAGCTTGCCCCGGCCGGTGACCTCGTCCTTCAAAGTATCGACATCATCGCGAAAGTTGGAGGCGAGTTCCACGAGAGTTTTAAGCTCATCTCTGAAACACGCCGATGCTTCCTGCATGGCAATATCATCAGTACCGAAACAAAGTGACGAGAGGAAGACGAAAATGTCCAATCAGTGGTAACCTCTAAGCGCAGGAGACAGGGGTTGAAGTCGTCATGAGAAGATGTCAGGGTGCGTCGTGGGGCACTGAGATATGTATAAAAAGGATTAATACGGAATAAAGAGTTGGGACCTCCGGGCCAGGAAGAATCAAGAAACATGGCGATGGAAACCAACCAGGAATCTTCGACCGCACGACTGACGCCGTTCCGAGACGAGCGCGAAGCAGGGCCTTCGTTTTCTGGCGGGCCCTTTCTCGCGGCCAGCATCTGGATAGACCGCCGGCGGGAACTCTCCGCGTCCTTGGTCAACACTAGATGGTGCTTCTTCAAGCGAGATGGTGGCCTTGACTTCGGAGGCATCGCTGGAAGTGGAAGGAGACTGGAAGTGAAGCAAGAAGGGGATGGAAGAAGTACTCCCCCCTATTAAAACCAGACAACCGTCTCCTGCCCTCGCTTCGAGCAACCTGGTCCGCCCATCCTAAATCAACGGCCGAGAGGGGGCTCAAGGGTCAGGACGCGGGAGCAGAAGCAAATGAATCGAGAGCGGTCCGGAGTATCCTGTCCGTCCACCGTAAATCAACGGGACAGAGCGGCTACCTTCTCTTCGAAGGCTCTGGCGCGCAACCCGAGGAATGGACATCTGTCGGCTAGTATAGAATTTTATAGCACGCCATTAATCGAGCTAGCAGTACTGTACTACTGACTACAACTCTGATGGACGTCCAAAGCTCTGAATAGTCAGGGGAAACAATGAATGCGAGCCAGGGTAGTACTACTGTAGTAGTGAAGCAATGGGGATTATCTGGAGCAAGTACGGAGTACCGAGTACAGTACTACAAAAGTGATGTTCGTTGTTTTCGCAGTTCATTTTAGCGTAACGTCCAGGTTGTTGTCGAACCAGCTGTTAGATTTTGGGTAATTATTGTTAAGTTGCTGCTTCTTAATTAAAATTTATCAAAGTCATGTAGACTAGATCGATTTGTGAGAACATCCCAAAAGCTTCATTCATTTTAGAATGACTAAGAAGGATCCATTCTTACCTTTTCTTTTCATGTTTTAAACTTGTTTAAACCTTGTCAAACCTAGGATTTGACCAAGATTTAAATGGGCATAAAATTCGGAAAAAAAATCAACAAATGAAAAACCAAAGCACATATATAGCCTTCTTATGTCATATAGTAAGCACTCGAGTTGATAAAAACTCTGTCTTATGAAGTCAAACATATGAAGAGAACTGGTTTTGGGTTTCAAACATGGAAATTTCACAAACCTCCCAAAAGCTTCATTCTACAGTGACTAAGAAGGATCCAGGATTACCTTTTCATTTTCAATTTCTTAACTTGTTTAAATCTTGGTCAAACCTAGGATTTGACCAAGATTCAAATGGGTATAACAATTCAAAAAAATCGGAAAAAAACCAAAGAACATAGTCTTCGATGTCATATAGTAAGCATTCAAGTTGATAAACAAGGTCTAGACATATTCAAACCAGAAAAATCATGTACCCCTAACCCTAAACTCGCTTATGAAGTCAAGCATGAAGAGAAGTGATTTTGGGTTTCAAACATGGAAATTTCAAAACCTTCCCAAAAGCTTTCATTTTAGAGTGACTAGAAGGATCCATGCTTACCTTTTCATTGCCATGTTTTAAACTTGTTTTAACCTTGGTCAAACTTAGGGAATTGACCAAGATTCAAATGGGAGTAAAAATTCAGAAAAAAAAAATGGAAAACCAAAACACATATATAGCCTTCTTATGTCATATAGTAAGCATTCAAGTCAAACAAGGTCTAGACATATTCAAAGCAGAAATATCATGTATCATATCTACCCCTAACCTAAACTCTGTCTTATGAAGTCAAACATATGAAGAGAGATGGGGTTTTGGGTTTCAAATATAAAATTTTCAAGTACCTTCATTTTAGAGTGAGTAAGGAAGGATTCATGCTTACCGTTTCATTTTCATGTATTAAACTTGTTTAAACCTAGGATTTGACCAAGATTTAAATAGGCATAAAAAATTCGAAAGAAATCAAAAAATGAAAAACCAAAGCACATATATAGCCTTCTTATATCATATAGTAAAAAATTCAAGTTGATAAACAAGGTCTAGACATATTCAAAAAAAGAAAAATCATGTATCTACACCTAACCATAAACTCTGTCTTAAGTGGTTTTGAGCATCAAACATGGAAATTTCACAAACCTCCAAAAGCTTCATTTTATGATGAGAGGATCCATGCTACCTTTTGGCTTAAACGTTTGAAACCAAAACCACTTCTCTTCATGCATGCTTGACTTCATAAGACAGAGTTTAGCTAGGGTTAGGGGTAGATACATGATTTTCCTGGTTTGAATATGTCTAGACCTTGTTTATCAACTTAATTGATTGCTTACTATATGACATAAGAAGACTACGTGCCTTGGTTTTCATTTTTTGTTTTTTTTGAATTTTATGCTCATATATTTGAATCTTGGTCAAATCTTAGGTTTGACTAAGATTGAAACAAGTTTAAAACATGAAAATGAAAAGGGAAGCATGTATCCTTCTTAGTCACTCTAAAATGAAGCTTTTGGGATGTTCTTGAAATTTCCATGTTTGAAACCCAAAACGACTCTTCATATGCTAGACTTCATAAGATCAACAGGGGGTAGATACATGATTTTTCTGGTTTGGATATACCTAGACCTCGTTTAACTTGAATGCATACGATATGACATAAGAAGACTACGTGCTTTTGTTTTTCATTATTCTCTTTTTTTGAATTTTGTGCTCACCATTTGTATCTTGGTCAAATCCTAGGTCTGATAATGATTTAAACAAGATTAAAATATGAAAATGCAAAGGTAAGCATGGATCCTTCTTAGTCACTCTAAAATGAAGCTTTGGGAGCAAAACCACTTCTCTTCATATGCTTGACTTCATAAGACGGAGTTTAGGGGTTAGGGGGTATAGATACATGATTTGTCTAGTTTGAATATGTCTAGACCTTGTTTATCAACTTAATTGGCTTACTATATGACATAAGAAAACTATTTGCTTTGGTTTTTCTTTTTCTGACTTTTTTTCAATTTTGATGCCCATTTGAATCTTGTCAAATCCTAGGTTTGACCAAGATAATTTAAACAAGCTTAAAACATGAATATGAAAAGAGGAGCATGTATCCTTCTTTTGGGAGTTTTTTGAAATTTCCATGTTTAAAACCCAAAACCACTTCTTCACATGCTTGACTTCATAAGACAGAGTTAATTAATTTAGGGGTTAATTAGGGTATAGATACATGATTTGTGTGGTTTGAATATGTATGGACCTTATTTATCAACAACTTTAATGCTTACTATATGACATAAGAAAACTATTTGCTTGGTTTTTCTTTTTTCAAATTTTTTCAATTTTGATGCCCATTTGAATCTTGTCAAATCCTAGGTTTGACCAAGATAATTTAAACAAGCTTAAAACATGAATATGAAAAGGGAAGCATGGATCCTTCTTAGTCACTCTAAAATGAAGCTTTTGGGAGGTTTTTGAAATTTCCATGTTTGAAATCCAAAACCACTTCTCTTCACATGCTTGACTTCATAAGACAGAGTTTAGGGGTTAGGGGTATAGATACATGATTTGTCTGGTTTAATATGTCTAGACCTTGTTTATCAACTTTAATGCTTACTATATGACATAAGAAGACTATGTGATTTGGTTTTCATTTTTCTGTTTTATTTTTCTGCCCATTTGAATCTTGGTCAAATCCTAGGGTTTGACCAAGATATAGACAAGTTTAACACGTAAATGAGTTAACTTGGATTTCCTACCCTGAATCCATAGGAAACTTTGTTCTAATGCACTATAATAATCAACCGAGTTTTTACACAACAGGTCTGTCACTTACGTGTGGTGCCCATGCGTGAGGTCCCACACTTCAGTGAGCACAAGTCACGTGCAATAGGTACGCAAACTCCCAGCCATTTTCAAGAAGACGCATCAGATGCGTATTGGAAGTCCTGGGTCCTTCTGGATCCTTCACGTCCCTCTCTCACACAAAAAAAACAATCTCTCTCATTCTCGGCCTCGCTGACCAAGCCTTTCGCGCCGCACCTCCCCCCTCACCGACAAACCCTGCACAAAAGTCAACATCATCACCCGAAAAAGGGGAGACACCATAATTCTCTCCCTTCTTCTCTCCTTCCGAGTGATCCTCTTCCTCCGAGTTTCACTCGACGGGCAAACACACATGTGCTGCATAGTAATAATAAAAAGGTAGAAAAATCGACCTACGAATATATAATTAAATAGGTTAAACTAGTTTTACCCAGTACTACAGATCAAGGTTCAAAAAATCCAACTACGGGGTTCGAACAACACGATTCTAATCCAAGAATTTTTCGACCTAGGTCACCCAAATGGCCTCAAACTATAGGGTTAGCATCTAGTGCAGTATGTGTGAAAATGTATGCACTATGTGTGCTATAACTTGTATGTCTTTCATATTTGAACCAAATTTGAATAAGTTTGAAATATTTGAAAAGGGGCTTTTGGCTTAAACGTTTGAAACCAAAAACCACTTCTCTTCATGCATGCTTGACTTCATAAGACAGAGTTTAGCTAGGGTTAGGGGATAGATGCATGATTTTCCTGGTTTGAATATGTCTAGACCTACTTTATCAACTTAATTGAATGCTTACTATATGACATAATAATACTATGTGCATTGTTTTTTATTTTTTTGATTTTTTTAAAATTGTATGCCCATTTGAATCTTGGTCAAATCCTAGGTTTGAACATGGTTTAAACAAGTTTAAATCATGAATATGAAAAATTAAGCATCTATATATCCTTCTTAGTCACTCCAAAATGTAGCTCTTGGGAGGTTTTTTCGAAATTTCCATGTTTGAAACCAAAACCACTTCTCTTCATGCATGCTTGACTTCATAAGACAGAGTTTAGCTAGGGCGTTAGGGGGTAGATACATGATTTTCCTGGTTTGAATATGTCTAGACCTGGTTTATCAACTTAATTAATTGATTGTTTACTATATGACATAAGAAGACTATGTGCCTTGGTTTTAAATTTTTCTGTTTTTTTTGAATTTTACGCCCATATATTTGAATCTTGGACAAATCCTAGGTTTGACCAAGATTTAAACAAGTTTAAACATAAAAATAAAAGGGAAGCATGTATCCTTCTTAGTCACTCTAAAATGAAGCTTTTTGGATGTTCTTGAAATTTCCATTTTTGAAACCAAAAACGACTTCTCTCTTCATGCTAGACTTCATAAGATCGACAGGGGGCAGATACATGATTTGTCTGGTTTGGATATGTCCAAACCTTGCTTGTTTATCAACTTGAATGCTTACTATATGACATAAGAATGCTTACCATATGTTTGAATTTTAAAAGCATATAGTCTTCTTATGTCATATAGTAAGCATTCAAAAGTTTTTCTTTGAGAGAGTAGCATGCATTCAAAAGTTGATAAATAAGATTTGTACATATTCAAACCAGACAAATCATGTATCTACCCATATGCATATATATATAACCCTATACTTTTGTCTTATGAAGACGTCAAGGATGAAGAGAAGTGGATTTGGGTTTCAAACATGGAAATTTCAAAAACCTCCCAAAACATGTATATATCTACCCCTAAACCCTAATCTTTGTCTTATGAAGCCAAGCATATGAAGAGAAGTGATTTTGGGTTTCAAACATGGAAACTTCAAAAACCTCCCAAAAGCTTCATTTTAGAGAGACTAAGAATGATCCATATGCTTACCTTTTCATTGCCATGTTTTAAACTTGTTTTAACCTTGGTCAAACCTAGGATTTGACCAAGATTCAAATGGGAGTAAAAAAAAAAAAAAAAAAATGAAAAACCAAAGCACATATATATATAGCCTTGATCTTATGTCATATAGTAAGCATTCAAGTTGATAAACAAGGTCGATCTCTAGACATATTCAAAGCAGAAATATCATGTATATATCATATCTACCCCTAACCCTAGCTAAACTCTGTCTTATGAAGTCAAACATATGAAGAGAACTGGGGTTTTGGGTTTCAAACATAAAATTTTCAAGTACCTTCATTTTAGAGTGAGTAAGGAAGGATTCATGCTTACCGTTTCATTTTCATGTTTTAAACTTGTTTAAACCTAGGATTTGACCAAGATTTAAATAGGCATAAAAAAATCGAAAGAAATCAAAAATTGAAAAACCAAAGCACATATATATAGCCTTCTTATATCATATAGTAAAAAATTCAAGTTGATAAACAAGGTCTAGACATATTCAACAAGAAAAATCATGTATCTACACACCTAACCATAAACTCTGTCTTAAGTGGTTTTGGGTTTCAAACATGGAAATTTCACAAACCTCACAAAAGCTTCATTTTACAGTGACTATATAAGGAGGATCCATGCTTACCTTTTGGCTTAAACGTTTGAAACCAAAAACCACTTCTCTTCATGCATGCTTGACTTCATAATATAAGACAGAGTTTAGCTAGGGTACGTTAGGGGGTGTAGATACATGATTTCCTGGTTTGAATATGTCTAGACCTTGTTTATCAACTTAATTGATTGCTTACTATATGACATAAGACGACTACGTGCCTTGGTTTTCATTTTTGGTTTTTTTTGAATTTTATGCTCATATATTTGAATCTTGGTCAAATCCTAGGTTTGACCAAGATTTAAACAAGTTTAAAACATGAAAATGAAAAGGGAAGCATGTATCCTTCTTAGTCACTCTAAAATGAAGCTTTTGGGATGTTCTTGAAATTTCCATGTTTGAAACCCAAAACGACTTCTCTTCATGCTAGACTTCATAAGATCAACATGGGGTAGATACATGATTTGTCTGGTTTGGATATACCTAGACCTCGTTTAACTTGAATGCATGCATACGATATGACATAAAAAGACTACATGCTTTTGTTTTTCATTATTCTGATTTTTTTGAATTTTGTGCCCACCCATCTGTATCTTGGTCAAATCCTAGGCTTGATAATGATTTAACAAGATTAAAATATGAAAATGCAAAGGTAAGCATGGATCCTTCTTATTAGTCACTCTAAAATGAAGCTTTTGGGAGCAAAACCACTTCTCTTCATATGCTTGACTTCATAAGACGGAGTTTAGGGGTTAGGGGGTATAGATGCATGCATGATTTGTCTAGTTTGAATATGTCTAGACCTTGTTTATCAACTTAATTGGCTTACTATATGACATAAGAAAACTATTTGCTTTGGTTTTTCTTTTTCCTGATTTTTTTCAATTTTGATGCCCATTTGAATCTTGTCAAATATATCCTAGGTTTGACTGAGATAATTTAAACAAGCTTAAAACCTGAATATGAAAAGGGAAGCATGTATCCTTCTTTGTCACTCTAAAATGAAGTTTTTGGGAGGTTTTTCAAATTTCCATGTTTGAAACGACCAAAACCACTTCTCTTCATATGCTTGACTTCATAAGACAGAGTTCAGGGGTTAGGGGGTAGTAGATACATGATTTGTCTAGTTTGAATATGTCTAGACCTTGTTTATCAACTTAATTAATTGGCTTACTATATGACATAAGAAAACTATTTGCTTTGGTTTTTCTTTTTCCTGATTTTTTCGATGCCCATTTGAATCTTTGTCAAATCCTAGGTTTGACTGAGATAATTTAAACAAGCTTAAAACATGAATATGAAAAGGGAAGCATGCATCCTTCTTAGTCACTCAAAAATGTAGTTTTTGGGAGGTTTTTGAAATTTCCATGTTTGAAACCCAAAACACATCTCTTCATGCTTGACTTAATTTATAAGACATAGTTTAGGGGTTAGGGGTAGATACATGATTTGTATGGTTTGATATTTCTAGTCCTTGTTTATCAACTTTAATGCTTACTATATGACATAAGATGACTATGTGATTTGGTTTTTCATTTTTCTGTTTTTTATTTTATTTTTCTGCCCATTTGAATCTTGGTCAAATCCTAGGTTTGACCAAGATTTAGACAAGTTTAACACGTGAAAACGAATAAGTAAGCCTGGATCCTTCTTAGTCACTCAAAAATGTACCAATCGATAGATGTGTTAACTTTGCTTCATGGAAATAATAATGTCATGTAAATGAGTTAACTTGGATTTCCTACCCTTGAATCCATAGGAAACTTTGTTCTAATGCACTATTATAATCAACCGAGTTTTTACACCAACAGGTCCGTCACTTACGTGTGGTGCCCACGCTTGAGGTCCCACACTTCAGTGAGCACAAGTCACGTGCAATAGGTACGCAAACTCCCAGCCATCTTCTTTGTCAAGAGAAGACGCATCGGATGCGTTTTGGAAGTCTGTGGGTCCTTCTAGATCCTTCGTTGTCCCTCTCACAAAAAATCTCTCATTCTCATTCTCGGCTCGCTCGCTCGCTCGCTCGCACCTCCCGCTCACCGACAAACCCCGCACAAAAGTCAACATCATCACCCGAAAAAGGAACACCATAATTCTCTCCCTTCTTCTCTCCTTCCGAGTGATCCCTCTTCCTCCGAGTTTCACTCGACGGGCAAACACCCATGTGCTGCATAGTAATAATAAAAAGGTAGTACTCGTAGAAAAATCGATATACGAATCTGTAATTAAATAGGTTAAACTAGGGTTTTGCCCAGTTCTACAGATCAAGGGTTCAAAAAATCCAACTACGGGGTTCGAACAACACGATTCTAATCCAAGAATTTTTTCGACCTAGGTCACCCAAATGGCCTCAAACTATAGGGTTAGCATCTAGTGCAGTATGTGTGAAAATGTATGCACTATGTGTGCTATAACTTGTATGTCTTTCAAATTTGAACCAAATTTGAATAAGTTTGAAATATTTGAAAATGGGCTTTTGGCTTAAACGTTGGAAACCAAAACCACTTCTCTTCGTGCATGCTTGACTTCATAAGACAGAGTTTAGCTAGGGTTAGGGGGTAGATGCATGATTTTCCTGGTTTGATTATGTCTAGACCTTGTTTATCAACTTAATTGAATGCTTACTATATGACATAAGAATACTATATGTGCCTTGTTTTTTTATTTTTTTATTTTTTTAAAATTTTATGCCCATTTGAATCTTGGTCAAATCCTAGGTTTGAACATGGTTTAAACAAGTTTAAATCATGAATATGAAAAATTAAGCATCTATATATCCTTCTTAGTCACTCCAAAATGTAGCTCTCTTGGGAGGGTTTTCGAAATTTCCATGTTTGAAACCAAAAACCACTTCTCTTCATGCATGCTTGACTTCATAAGACGGAGTTTAGGGTTAGGGGTAGATATATACATTATTTTCTAGTTTGAATATGTCTAGACCTTGTTTATCAACTTGAATGCTTAATTACTATATATATATGACATAAGAATGTTATGTCCTTTGGTTTTTCATTCTTTTGATTTTTTATGAATTTCTATGCCCATTTGAATCTTTTGGTCAAATCCTAGAGGTTTGACCAAGATTTATACAAGTTTAAAACATGAAAATGAAAAGGAAGCTTGATATCCTTCTTAGTCACTCTAAAATGAAGTTTTTTGGAGGTTTTTGAAATTTCCATGTTTGAAACCCAAAACCACTCTTCATGCTAGACTGCTTCATAAGACAATTTAATTAGGGGTTAGGGGGTAGATACACATGATTTGTCTGGTTTGAATAAGTCCAAACACCTTGCTTGTGTATCAACTTGAATGCTTACTATATGACATAAGAATGCTTACCATATATGTTTGAATTTTAAAAGCATATAGTCTTCTTATGTCATATATATAGTAAGCATTCAAAAGTTTTTCTTTGAGAGAGTAGCATGCATTCAAAAGTTGATAAATAAGATTTGGACATATTCAAACCAGACAAATCATGTATCTACACCCCCTAACCCTAAACTCTGTCTTATGAAGTCAAGCATGAAGAGAAGTGCTTTTAGGTTTCAAACATGGAAATTTCACAAACCTCCCAAAAGCTTCATTTTACAGTGACTAATTAAGGAGGATCCATGCTTACCTTTTGGCTTAAACGTTTGAAACCAAAAACCACTTCTCTTCATGCATGCTTGACTTCATAAGACAGAGTTTAGCTAGGGTTAGGGGTAGATACATGATTTTCCTGGTTTGAATATGTCTAGAACTGGTTTATCAACTTAATTAATTGATTGTTTACTATATGACATAAGAAGACTATGTGCCTTGGTTTTAAATTTTTCTGTTTTTTTTGAATTTTATGCCCATATATTTGAATCTTGGTCAAATCCTAGGTTTGACCAAGATTTAAACAAGTTTAAACATAAAAATGAAAAGGGAAGCATGTATCCTTCTTAGTCACTCTAAAATGAAGCTTTTGGGATGTTCTTGAAATTTCCATTTTTGAAACCAAAAACGACTTCTCTCTTCATGCTAGACTTCATAAGATCGACAGGGGTATAGATACATGATTTGTCTGGTTTGGATATACCTAGACCTCGTTTATCAACTTGAATTCATACGATATGACATATGAAGACTATGTGCTTTAATTTGTTTTCATTTTTCTGATTTTTTTGAATTTTGTGCCCACCCATTTGTATATTGGTCAAATGCTAGGCTTGATAATGATTTAAACAAGTTTAAAATATGAATATGCAAAGTTAAGCATGGATCCTTCTTAGAAACTCTAAAATGAAGTTTTTCGGAGGTTTTTGAAATTTCCATGTTTGCAACCCAAAACAACTTCCTCTTCACATGCTTGACTTCATAAGACAGAGTTTAGGGGTTAGGGGGTATATATAGATACATGATTTGTCTAGTTTGAATATGTCTAGACCTTGTTTATCAACTTTTAATGCTTACTATAAGACATAAGAAAACTATTTCCTTTGTTTTTTCTTTTTTTTTGATTTTTTTCAATATTGATGCCCATTTGAATCTTGTCAAATCCTAGGTTTGACCAAGATAATTTAAACAAGCTTAGAACATGAATATGAAAAGGGAAGCGTGTATCCTTCTTAATTAGTCACACTAAAATGAAGTTTTTGGGAGGTTTTTGATATTTCCATGTTTGAAACCCAAAACCACATCTCTTCATGCTTGACTTAATTTATAAGACATAGTTTAGGGGTTAAGGGGTAGATACATGATTTGTATGGTTTGATATTTCTAGACCTTGTTTATTATCAACTTTAATGCTTACTATATGACATAAGATGACTATGTGATTTGGTTTTTCATTTTTCTGTTTTTTATTTTATTTTTCTGCCCATTTGAATCTTGGTCAAATCCTAGGTTTGACCAAGATTTAGACAAGTTTAACACGTGAAAACGAATAAGTAAGCATGGATCCTTCTTAGTCACTCAAAAATGTACCAATCGATAGATGTGTTAACTTTGCTTCATGGAAATAATAATGTCACGTAAATGAGTTAACTTGGATTTCCTACCCTTGAATCCATAGGAAACTTTGTTCTAATGCAGTATAATAATCAATCGATTTTTTTGCACCAACATGTCTGTCACTTACGTGTGGTGCCCACGCGTGAGGTCCCACACTTCAGTGAGCACAAGTCACGTGCAATAGGTACGCAAACTCCCATCTTCTTTGTCAAGAGAAGACGCATCAATGCGTATTGGAAGTCTGTGGGTCCTTCTGGATCCTTCTTAGTCACTCTAAAATGAAGCTTTTGGGAGGTTCTTGAAATTTCCATGTTTGAAACCCAAAACCACTTCTCTTCATGATTTACTTCATAAAACATAGTTTAATTAGAGTTTTAGGGGTAGATATATACATGATTTTTCTGGTTTGAATATATATGTCTCTAGACCTTTGTTTATCAACTTGAATGCTTAATATACATATGACATAAGAAAACTATTTGCTTTGGTTTTCTTTTTTCTGAATTTTTTTCAATTTTGATGCCCATTTGAATCTTGTCAAATCCTAGGTTTGACCAAGATAATTTAAACAAGCTTAAAACATGAATATGAAAAGAGGAGCATGTATCCTTCTTAGTCACTCTAAAATGTAGTTTTTGGGAGTTTTTTGAAATTTCCATGTTTGAAACCCAAAACCACTTCTCTTCACATGCTTGACTTCATAAGACAGAGTTAATTAATTTAGGGGTTAATTAGGGGGTATAGATACATGATTTGTGTGGTTTGAATATGTATGGACCTTATTTATCAACAACTTTAATGCTTACTATATGACATAAGAAAACTATTTGCTTTGGTTTTCTTTTTTCAATTTTTTTCAATTTTGATGCCCATTTGAATCTTGTCAAATCCTAGGTTTGACCAAGATAATTTAAACAAGTTTAAAACATGAATATGAAAAGGGAAGCATGGATCCTTCTTAGTCACTCTAAAATGAAGCTTTTGGGAGGTTTTTGAAATTTCCATGTTTGAAATCCAAAACCACTTCTCTTCATGCTTGACTTCATAAGACAGAGTTTAGGGGTTAGGGGTATAGATACATGATTTGTCTTGTTTAATATGTCTAGACCTTGTTTATCAACTTTAATGCTTACTATATGACATAAGAAGACTATGTGATTTGGTTTTTCATTTTTCTGTTTTTATTTTTCTGCCCATTTGAATCTTGGTCAAATCCTAGGTTTGACCAAGATATAGACAAGTTTAACACGTAAATGAGTTAACTTGGATTTCCTACCCTTGAATCCATAGGAAACTTTGTTCTAATGCACTATAATAATCAACCGAGTTTTTACACCAACAGGTCTGTCACTTACGTGTGGTGCCCATGCGTGAGGTCCCACACTTCAGTGAGCACAAGTCACGTGCAATAGGTACGCAAACTCCCAGCCATTTTCTTTGTCAAGAGAAGACGCATCAGGATGCGTATTGGAAGTCTGTGGGTCCTTCTGGATCCTTCGGTCGTCCCTCTCACAAAAAAAACAAATCTCTCATTCTCGCCTCGCTCGACTCGCTCGCTCGCTCGCACCTCCTGCTCACTGACAAACCCTGCACAAAAGTCAACATCATCACCCGAAAAAGGGGAGACACCATAATTCTCTCCCTTCTTCTCTCCTTCCGAGTGATCCCTCTTCCTCCGAGTTTCACTCGACGGGCAAACACACATGTGCTGCATAGTAATAATAAAAAGGTAGAAAAATCGACCTACGAATATATAATTAAATAGGTTAAACTAGGGTTTTGCCCAGTACTACAGATCAAGGTTCAAAAAATCCAACTACGGGGTTCGAACAACACGATTCTAATCCAAGAATTTTTTACCTAGGTCACCCAAATGGCCTCAAACTATAGGGTTAGCATCTAGTGCAGTATGTGTGAAAATGTATGCACTATGTGTGCTATAACTTGTATGTCTTTCATATTTGAACCAAATTTGAATAAGTTTGAAATATTTGAAAAGGGGCTTTTGGCTTAAACGTTTGAAACCAAAAACCACTTCACTTCATGCATGCTTGACTTCATAAGACAGAGTTTAGCTAGGGTTAGGGGATAGATGCATGATTTTCCTGGTTTGAATATGTCTAGACCTACTTTATCAACTTAATTGAATGCTTACTATATGACATAATAATACTATGTGCATTGTTTTTTATTTTTTTTATTTTTTTAAAATTGTATGCCCATTTGAATCTTGGTCAAATCCTAGGTTTGAACATGGTTTAAGCAAGTTTAAATCATGAATATGAAAAATTAAGCATCTATATATCCTTCTTAGTCACTCCAAAATGTAGCTCTTGGGAGGTTTTTTCGAAATTTCCATGTTTGAAACCAAAACCACTTCTCTTCATGCATGCTTGACTTCATAAGACAGAGTTTAGCTAGGGCGTTAGGGGGTAGATACATGATTTTCCTGGTTTGAATATGTCTAGACCTGGTTTATCAACTTAATTAATTGATTGTTTACTATATGACATAAGAAGACTATGTGCCTTGGTTTTAAATTTTTCTGTTTTTTTGAATTTTACGCCCATATATTTGAATCTTGGACAAATCCTAGGTTTGACCAAGATTTAAACAAGTTTAAACATAAAAATAAAAAGGGAAGCATGTATCCTTCTTAGTCACTCTAAAATGAAGCTTTTTGGATGTTCTTGAAATTTCCATTTTTGAAACCAAAACGACTTCTCTCTTCATGCTAGACTTCATAAGATCGACAGGGGGCAGATACATGATTTGTCTGGTTTGGATATGTCCAAACCTTGCTTGTTTATCAACTTGAATGCTTACTATATGACATAAGAATGCTTACCATATGTTTGAATTTTAAAAGCATATAGTCTTCTTATGTCATATAGTAAGCATTCAAAAGTTTTTCTTTGAGAGAGTAGCATGCATTCAAAAGTTGATAAATAAGATTTGTACATATTCAAACCAGACAAATCATGTATCTACCCATATGCATATATATATAACCCTATACTTTTGTCTTATGAAGACGTCAAGGATGAAGAGAAGTGGATTTGGGTTTCAAACATGGAAATTTCAAAAACCTCCCAAAACATGTATATATATCTACCCCTAAACCCTAATCTTTGTCTTATGAAGCCAAGCATATGAAGAGAAGTGATTTTGGGTTTCAAACATGGAAACTTCAAAAACCTCCCAAAAGCTTCATTTTAGAGAGACTAAGAATGATCCATATGCTTACCTTTTCATTGCCATGTTTTAAACTTGTTTTAACCTTGGTCAAACCTAGGATTTGACCAAGATTCAAATGGGAGTAAAAATTCAGAAAAATTCAAAAAAATGAAAAACCAAAGCACATATATATATAGCCTTGATCTTATGTCATATAGTAAGCATTCAAGTTGATAAACAAGGTCGATCTCTAGACATATTCAAAGCAGAAATATCATGTATATATCATATCTACCCCTAACCCTAGCTAAACTCTGTCTTATGAAGTCAAACATATGAAGAGAACTGGGGTTTTGGGTTTCAAACATAAAATTTTCAAGTACCTTCATTTTAGAGTGAGTAAGGAAGGATTCATGCTTACCGTTTCATGTTCTAAACTTGTTTAAACCTAGGATTTGACCAAGATTTAAATAGGCATAAAAAATCGAAAGAAATCAAAAATTGAAAAACCAAAGCACATATATATAGCCTTCTTATATCATATAGTAAAAAATTCAAGTTGATAAACAAGGTCTAGACATATTCAAACAAGAAAAATCATGTATCTACACACCTAACCATAAACTCTGTTAAGTGGTTTTGGGTTTCAAACATGGAAATTTCACAAACCTCCCAAAGCTTCATTTTACAGTGACTATATAAGGAGGATCCATGCTTACCTTTTGGCTTAAACGTTTGAAACCAAAAACCACTTCTCTTCATGCATGCTTGACTTCATAAGACAGAGTTTAGCTAGGGTACGTTAGGGGGTGTAGATACATGATTTCCTGGTTTGAATATGTCTAGACCTTGTTTATCAACTTAATTGATTGCTTACTATATGACATAAGACGACTACGTGCCTTGGTTTTCATTTTTGGTTTTTTTTTGAATTTTATGCTCATATATTTGAATCTTGGTCAAATCCTAGGTTTGACCAAGATTTAAACAAGTTTAAAACATGAAAATGAAAAGGAAGCATGTATCCTTCTTAGTCACTCTAAAATGAAGCTTTTGGGATGTTCTTGAAATTTCCATTTTGAAAACAAAAACGACTTCTCTCTTCATGCTAGACTTCATAAGATCGACAGGGGGTATAGATACATGATTTGTCTGGTTTGGATATACCTAGACCTCATTTATCAACTTGAATTCATACGATATGACATATGAAGACTATGTGCTTTAATTTGTTTTCATTTTTCTGATTTTTTTGAATTTTGTGCCCACCCATTTGTATATTGGTCAAATGCTAGGCTTGATAATGATTTAAACAAGTTTAAAATATGAATATGCAAAGTTAAGCATGGATCCTTCTTAGAAACTCTAAAATGAAGTTTTTCGGAGGTTTTTGAAATTTCCATGTTTGCAACCCAAAACAACTTCCTCTTCACATGCTTGACTTCATAAGACAGAGTTTAGGGGTTAGGGGGTATATATAGATACATGATTTGTCTAGTTTGAATATGTCTAGACCTTGTTTATCAACTTTAATGCTTACTATAAGACATAAGAAAACTATTTCCTTTGTTTTTTCTTTTTTTTGATTTTTTTCAATATTGATGCCCATTTGAATCTTGTCAAATCCTAGGTTTGACCAAGATAATTTAAACAAGCTTAGAACATGAATATGAAAAGGGAAGCGTGTATCCTTCTTAGTCACACTAAAATGAAGTTTTTGGGAGGTTTTTGATATTTCCATGTTTGAAACCCAAAACCACATCTCTTCATGCTTGACTTAATTTATAAGACATAGTTTAGGGGTTAGGGTAGATACATGATTTGTATGGTTTGATATTTCTAGACCTTGTTTATTATCAACTTTAATGCTTACTATATGACATAAGATGACTATGTGATTTGGTTTTTCATTTTTCTGTTTTTTATTTTATTTTTCTGCCCATTTGAATCTTGGTCAAATCCTAGGTTTGACCAAGATTTAACAAGTTTAACACGTGAAAACGAATAAGTAAGCATGGATCCTTCTTAGTCACTCAAAAATGTACCAATCGATAGATGTGTTAACTTTGCTTCATGGAAATAATAATGTCACGTAAATGAGTTAACTTGGATTTCCTACCCTTGAATCCATAGGAAACTTTGTTCTAATGCATATAATAATCAATCGAGTTTTTACACCAACATGTCTGTCACTTACGTGTGGTGCCCGCGTGAGGTCCACACTTCAGTGAGCACAAGTCACGTGCAATAGGTACGCAAACTCCCAGCCATCTTCTTTGTCAAGAGAAGACGCATGCGTGATGCGTTGTAAGTCCCGGATCCTTCTTAGTCACTCTAAAATGAAGCTTTTGGGAGGTTCTTGAAATTTCCATGTTTGAAACCCAAAACCACTTCTCTTCATGATTTACTTCATAAAACATAGTTTAATTAGAGTTTTAGGGGTAGATATATACATGATTTTTCTGGTTTGAATATATATGTCTCTAGACCTTTGTTTATCAACTTGAATGCTTAATACACATATGACATAAGAATGCTATGTGCTTTGGTTTTTCATTCTTTTGATTTTTTTTCTGAATTTTTAGGGCCATTTGAATCTTGGTCAAATCCTTGGTTTGACCAAGATTTAAACAAGTTTAAAACATAAAAATGAAAAGGGAAGTCTGTATCCTTCTTAGTCACTCTAAAATGAAGCTTTTGGGAGGTTTTTAAAATTTCAATGTTTGAAACCCAAAACCACTTCTCTTCACATGCTTGACTTCATAAGACAGAGTTAATTAATTTAGGGGTTAATTACGGGGTATAGATACATGATTTGTGTGGTTTGAATATGTATGGACCTTATTTATCAACAACTTTAATGCTTACTATATGACATAAGAAAACTATTTGCTTTGGTTTTTCTTTTTTCAATTTTTTTTCAATTTTGATGCCCATTTGAATCTTGTCAAATCCTAGGTTTGACCAAGATAATTTAAACAAGTTTAAAACATGAAAATGAAAAGGGAAGCATGGATCCTTCTTAGTCACTCTAAAATGAAGCTTTTGGGAGGTTTTTGAAATTTCCATGTTTGAAACCCAAAACCACTTCTCTTCACATGCTTGACTTCATAAGACAGAGTTTAGGGTTAGGGGTATAGATACATGATTTGTCTGGTTTAATATGTCTAGACCTTTTTATCAACTTTAATGCTATATGACATAAGAAGACTATGTGATTTGGTTTTCATTTTTCTGTTTTTATTTTTCTGCCCATTTGAATCTTGGTCAAATCCTAGTTTGACCAAGATATAGACAAGTTTAACACGTAAATGAGTTAACTTGGATTTCCTACCCTTGAATCCATAGAAAACTTTGTTCTAATGCACTATTATAATCAACCGAGTTTTTACAGGTCTGTCACTTACGTGTGGTGCCCACGCTTGAGGTCCCACACTTCAGTGAGCACAAGTCACGTGCAATAGGTACGCAAACTCCCAGCCATTTCTTTGTCAAGAGAAGACGCATCAGATGCGTATTGGAAATCTGTCCTTCGGTTCTTCCCGTCCCTCTCACAAAAAACAAATCTCTCTCATTCTTCGCTTCTCGCTCGCTCGCACCTCCTGCCATGACAAACCCTGCACAAAGTCAACATCATCACCCGAAAAAAGGGAGACACCATAATTCTCTCTCCCTTCTTCTCTCCTTCCGAGTGATCCCTCTTCCTCCGAGTTTCACTCGACGGGCAAAACACATGTGCTGCATAGTAATAATAAAAAGGTAGTACTCGTAGAAAAATCGATATACGAATCTGTAATTAAATAGGTTAAACTAGGGTTTTGCCCAGTTCTACAGATCAAGGGTTAAAAAATATCCAACTACGGGGTTCGAACAACACGATTCTAATCCAAGAATTTTTTCGACCTAGGTCACTCAAATGGCCTCAAACTATAGGGTTAGCATCTAGTGCAGTATGTGTGAAAATGTATGCACTATGTGTGCTATAACTTGTATGTCTTTCATATTTGAACCAAATTTGAATAAGTTTGAAATATTTGAAAAGGGGCTTTTGGCTTAAACGTTTGAAACCAAAAACCACTTCTCTTCATGCATGCTTGACTTCATAAGACAGAGTTTAGCTAGGGTTAGGGGATAGATGCATGATTTTCCTGGTTTGAATATGTCTAGACCTTGTTTATCAACTTAATTGAATGCTTACTATATATATGACATAAGAATACTATGTGCCTTGTTTTTTATTTTTTGATTTTTTTAAAATTTTATGCCCATTTTAATCTTGGTCAAATCCTAGGTTTGAACATGGTTTAAACAAGTTTAAATCATGAATATGAAAAATTAAGCATCTATATATCCTTCTTACTCACTCCAAAATGTAGCTCTTGGGAGGGTTTTTCGAAATTTCCATGTTTGAAACCAAAACCACTTCTCTTCATGCATGCTTGACTTCATAAGACAGAGTTTAGGGTTAGGGGTAGATATATACATGATTTTCTGGTTTGAATATGTCTAGACCTTGTTTATCAACTTGAATGCTTACTATATATATATGACATAATAATGTTATGTCCTTTGGTTTTTCATTCTTTTGTTTTTTTATGAATTTCCATGCCCATTTGAATCTTTTGGTCAAATCCTAGAGGTTTGACCAAGATTTAAACAAGTTTAAAACATGAAAATGAAAAGGGAAGCTTGTATATCCTTCTTAGTCACTCTAAAATGAAGTTTTTGGGAGGTTTTTGAAATTTCCATGTTTGAAACCCAAAACCACTTCTCTTCATGCTAGACTTCATAAGACAATTTAATTAGGGGTTAGGGGTAGATACATGATTTGTCTGGTTTGAATATGTCCAAACCTTGCTTGTTTATCAACTTGAATGCTTACTATATGACATAAGAATGCTTACCATATGTTTGAATTTTAAAAGCATATAGTCTTCTTATGTCATATAGTAAGCATTCAAAAGGTTTTCTTTGAGAGAGTAGCATGCATTCAGAAGTTGATAAATAAGATTTGGACATATTCAAACCAGACAAATCATGTATCTACACCCCCTAACCCTAAACTCTGTCTTATGAAGTCAAGCATGAAGAGAAGTGCTTTTGGGTTTCAAACATGGAAATTTCACAAACCTCCCAAAAGCTTCATTTTAAGAAGGATCCAGGCTTACCTTTTCATTTTCATGTTTTAAACTTGTTTAACTCTTGGTCAAACCTAGGATTTGACCAAGATTTAAATGGGCATAAAAAATCAGAAAAAACAGAAAAAATGAAAAACCAAATAACATAGCCTTCTTATGTCATATAGTAAGCATTCAAGTTGATAAACAAGGTCTAGACATTTTCAAACAGAAAAAGCATGTATCTACCCCTAACCCTAAACTCTGTCTTACGAAGTCAAGCATGAAGAGAAGTGGTTTTGGGTTTCAAACATGGAAATTTCAAAAACCTCGAAAGCTTCATTTTAGAGTGACTAAGAAGGATCCATGCTTACCTATTCATTTTCATGTTTTAAACTTGTTTAAACCTTGATAAAACCCAGGATTTTACCTATTTAATCATAGATTCATAGGTCGATTTTTTACTTTTTTATTTTTACTATGCAGCACATGTGTGTTTGCCCGTCCAGTGAAACTCGGAGGAAGAGGGATCACACGGAAGGAGAAGAAGGGATAGCAGTCACGGGGCCCCTCTTATTATTTATGGTGTATATCTTTTTTCTGGTGATGTTGACTGTTGTGCAGCGTTTGTCAGTGCGCAGGAGGTGCGAGGCTGCGAGCGAGCGAGTCGAGCGAGGCCGAGAATGAGAGAGATGTTTTTTTCTTTTTCTTTTCCGTGAGAGGGACAACAGAAGGATCCAGAGACGACTTCCACTACGCATCCTGGTGCGCGTCTTCTCTTGACAAAGAAGATGGATGGGAGTTTGCGTACCTACTAATCTACTATAGTACTACTACTACACAAGAACCATATACATGTCAAACTTTTCAATCATGACCCACATGCATTTTATGTATATATTCAGAACTTTTAATGCATGCATGAAAACTCAGCAAAATATGTGCATTTTGGGTTGTCGCACATAAATGTGCTTTTACTTGTCTGCCACCAATCCAATTTTCATGTTAGGGGGAAACACGACACACGATGGACATTTCCAATGTTTCACGAATTAATTATCTCAATTTGCATCCATATATATATGCGCCTGGTTACTGAAAGATCGAACCAAAGGTGAACTTGAAACGTTTTAATTTTCATGTTTTAAACTTGTTTAAATCTTGGTCAACCCTTGGATTTGACCAAGATTCATAAAAAATTCAAAAACATAGTCTTCTTATGTCATACAGTCAACATTCAACTTGATAAAACAAGATCTAAACATATTAAAAGAAGAATCATGTATCTACCCCCTAACCCTAAACTCTGTCTTTTGAAGTCAAACATGAAGATACGTGGTTTTGGGTTTACAAAATGGAAATTTCAAAAACCTCCGAAAAGCTTAATTTTGGAGTGACTAAGAAGGATACATGCTTACTTTTTCATTTTCATGTTTTAAACTTGTTTAAAGCTTGGTCAAACCTAGCTAGCTTGGATTTGACCAAGACTCAAGTGCGCATAAAAAATTCGAAAAAACCCCCAAAAATGAAAAACCATAACACATAGTCTTCTTGCGTCACATATATTGTAAGCATTCAAGTGTTGATAAACAATATCTAGACATATCAAACAAGAAAAATCATGTATCTATACCCCTAACCCTAAATTTGTCTTATGAAGTCAAGCATGAAGAGAAGTGGTTTGGGTTTTCAAACATGGAAATTTCGAAAACCGCCCAAAAGCTTCATTTCGGACTGACTAAGAAGGATCCATGCTTACCTTTTCATTTTCATGTTTTAAACTTGTTTAAATTCTTGTTCAAACCTAGGATTTGGCCAAGATTCAAATGGGCATAAAAACAATCGAAAAAATCAAAAATGAAAAACCAAAGCACATAGTCTTCTTATGTCACATAGTAAGCCATTCAACTTGATAACAAGGTCTAGACCTATTCAAACCAGAAAAATCATGTATCTACCCCTAACCCTAAACTCATTTGTCTGATGAAGTCAAGCATGAAGAGAAGTGGTTTTGGGTTTCAAACATAGACATTTCAAAAGCCTCCCAAAAGCTTCATTTTGGAGTGATTGAGAAGGATCCATGCTTAATTTTTCATTTTAATGTTTTAAACTTGTTTAAATCTTGGTTAAACCTATGATTTGACCAAAATTTGATTTGGCATGAAAATTCAAAACAAATCAAATAAATAAAAAACCAATGCACATAGTACATCTTCTTATGTCATATACTAAGCATTCAAGTTGATAAGCCAGGTCTAGACATATTCAAACTAGAAAAATCATGTATCTACCCCTAACCCTAAACTCGATTTGTCTTATGAAGTCAATCATGAAGAGGTGTTTTGGGTTTCAGACATGGAAATTTCAAAAACCTTCCAAAAGCTTCATTTTGAAGTTACTAATTAAGAAGGATCACTACAAGAAAAGTTTGGCAAATTTTCTTGTAGTGGATCCAGGCTTAATTTTTCATCTTCATGTTTTAAATTTTGGTCAAACCTAGGATTTGTCCAAGATACAAATGGGCATAAAAATTCAGGGTAGCATCATACCCCCTCCTTCCCGCGTAGAAAAAGTGTTAGGCGAGTAGTAGAATGGCATGACCAACAAGTTTCAAGTAAAATTTTGAATATGACCAAAATATACCAATTGATAGATGTGTGTGACCCAAGATTGAGCCATGGTACATTTTGCCAACAAAGTAGCAATTGAGTTGGCTTTCTACCTTAGTAGGCGTGCATTGGAAGGATGCATTATGCCGGCAAAGTTTTCAAACGTTCAAACTTTTCCGGTTTCTCATACAGTATTTGGCTCCTTGAGAAGCATTGATGTGATCATATAAGGTTATCCAAAACTTCGCCTTTCCCGTATTTGCCCGAGCACTCGACACCCCTCGTCCCATGGCGACTCCTCCAGCCATAGCCCCGTGCACCCAGGCTCCACGACTCAGCCTCGGAGGGGTGTGCGCTAAAAGCTCGCAAATGTCTGTGTGCCATTGGTGTGCGATGAAGCAGGCGGCTCTGTGTCTTGCTGTGGCTAGACTCCTGGCGCCCTTTGATCTAGGAGAGGGAGAGGAGGGAGGGGGTCCCATGAAGCGGCGGTGGCCCAGGTATCGGCGGCAGCCCAGGCAGCAGCGGCAAAGTGGGCTGGTCGGAGCATAGGCATGCGCCGGGGGCGAACCTCGCCGGGTGAGGATGCTTCCATTGTGAAGAAGCACTTGCCATCCAGGGCTTCGGGTTCGCCAACAAACTCAGCGCCTCGGTCCATGGCGTTGCCGTCGTGGGGACGTCGGGGGCGGCGGCGACGTGCTGCAGCCCCAGCCTTTAGTGGGGACCAAAGTGCGACCGACCACATCACGGCGTCGGCAGCATTGGGGATGCCGATGGGCATCCACTGCCACACACAGATTTGGGAGGTTCTGGCCGGGCCGAGTTCCAAACTTCCATCATCGGAGCCGAGGGCTTGGTACTTCAAATTCCGAATCAGGCAATCCTTCGACCCCAATCAGCTTCTGCCTGTGGTCCAAATCCGAGATATCTTGGCGGCAGCTATGCTGGTTAAGCTTAGCCGGACAGCGGCAATCGACGATCTGCAAAACCTAGATGCCTTCCGAGGATTTGCAGCAGCCGTCAATGCACTCGTGGAGGCATCGCATGCTGGTAGCAGCGGCGAATGCGGGTATGTTGTTTTACTCCCTTTGTATGCTTTTGTCATAAAAATCAATTTGCTAATTCTCATTCGATTGAAAATCAGACCCATTCACCATCAACTCTCAAACAGTGGACACTAGTAATATGTAGAACTAGAAATTACACAAGATTTCTGTACTGCTAGTACTATTACTTCGACGCTACATGTTGTTTACACGAGGAAATTGCACAAACTACCGCTTATTGCTGCCTTCGTTGCTTAAAACACTTTTTAAAACTGTAATTTTTTTCCGCACAAACCACCAACTATCGTGTTCTGTTGCAGGGAATTTCAAATTTAGGATTGAGCTGTTTAAGAGCAAATCAGATGATCGGGGACCACCAACTACTATAGTTTTAATTGCAAATAGAATAGATTTTGCAAAATTATGAAACGCACATAACGTTTGAATTACTACAATTTTTTTGAAGGTTTGATATTTTCATCATTTTTGTGTGAATCTTACACCAAGTAACACAACTTTCAGACGGAATACAAAATATTTTCAAACTTCCTAGATTTGATAGCTCAAATATTTTTAATTACTAGTTTTTCAGTATTTTAAAAAGTCGAAACACTATATTTTGGCTGAATGTTAGAAAATATATTTCATGATTATCCCATATTAGTTAAGAAGTACATAAACTAGTAGTAGTAATAAAGAACAGAGGGAGTTTATGGAGATACATCCATTAAGGGCATGTTAGTGTGTGTTGGTGTATTACTTATGCCTTCTTTGGTTAATACACTTCTCAAGTGATCCCCGCAAACCCTCTATTCTTGCCTAGAATACAAAAACTCCCCATCAAAGTATTAGTGCATTTTTTGGATGAGTATTCGAGAGGATTGGGTGAACACCAAGGATTTGCATAGGGAATTGGTACAATTGAATCCTTGGCTGTTTGATTTGTAGGATTGTTTCCGATAGGAATTTTTCCTAAGGATTTCTTTGCACAGATTCCATAGAAAATTAAACATCTACTCATACCTCTTTTTAAGAATGCTTTAGGGCTCCTTTGATTCAAAGGATTTGCATAGGAATTGTGTAGGATTTGATTCCTATGGGAAAAATTCCTATACATGTTGTTTGATTCATAGGAACGTATCCTATAGGAAAAATTCCTATAGGAATCTTGTAGTGTGATTCCTATAGGAAAAAAGCATTAGCTCATACCTCATGGAAAAATTCCTTTGCTACAATCAAACAAACTTCATCTTCCTATAGGTTTCAAGTAGACATGCCATTCCAATCCTATACCTTTCCTATTCCTATGTTTTTCCTATCCTTTAAATCAAAGGAGCCCTTACTTTTCCTATGGTGGAATCAAACAAAGTTTGGATTCTATGAATTCCTATAGGATTGGAGTGGACATGACATTGCAATCCTACATTTCCCTATTCCTACATCTTTCGGTAGGCATTTGCCTAGAATAAATAACCATGTGTATTACGGAGTAGCAATAAAATATAGGTTTATTTCTCTAAAGCATCTTGCACTGTACTAGTACATGGCTTAAGAGACAATATTTTTACCATTTTTTTGCGAGAAGACAATATTATTACCATAGTTACTAAGTACATTTTATTGGATGATGAAGTGATAGCCCTCATCAATGCATTGTGAATTATTAGGGCATGGGTCACACGTGATTTACGAGTACACCGCACGATCGAGAGCCGCCGTCCCTCTTTGCTTTTTACCGATGCGGCGGAGCTCCTCCCCACACCCACGAATAACTGAAAGCCACAACTGCTGGGGAAAAGTCTTGCGCCGAGAAAATCTACAACCGTGGTTGAGTACATGTGTTTCTTAAGATACGAGTGCTCCAATGCATTTTTTCTTTCCTTTTACTAATTTACCTTGAAAATCCTGCACGTCCACTTATTTGTGGACGGAGGGAGTATCACGCCAAGAGGAAGTAGGACAATACTTTTGCCAGCTGTTGGCTCTTCTATTGTTCTTGCTCTAAAGAAACCCCGATTGTGAAAGGCCAAGGCGTACTTCTTTTGGTCACGCAAAATTCAAAATACTGCCATGGACATTGAATTGACATGACAACACATAGCTTGGGATGTCCAAATTTGCACGTTAGACCAGTGACTTGTTCTTCACCTTTTCAGAGGGAACAGTGACTTTTTATTATGGGTCTATACACTTTCCAAGAAACAGGAGGAGATGCTGTAGAGTGTAGAGGAGCGAAGTCAAGCGCCCCGCCCCCACCTGCCCTATTTCTGTTCACCTCCATCGTCTACCTCCGCCCCCGCCCGCACCAATCGACCACCTTCCATAGCACACGCCAGTGCCGCCGCCATGCAGCTTTAGAATCAATTCCACCGCCCAGTTTGAGAGCCTCCGTTCTTCATCTTCCCCGCCACCTGCCGCCATCGAACCCAAATTAAACTCCAATCAGTTGAACCCAAACCTCATAGACCCACCCCCTGCCCTGCGATGGCGGCATCGAACAAGGAAAATGATGACTCTGAACTGTTTCAGAAGGTCTTTTCCGAAGGTCCCCTTGAAGAACTCGTAACAAGATGCGACGTCATCACCGCCGCGAGCCTCGTCGGTTCGTCCAAACTATTTTTCGACTCTGCAAATGATAGTGCAACTCTATCTTTTTCTCTCCCGTTTGGCCTCCCATGTGTTCTTCATTCTCACCCGACGAAGGTAGCACGGGATTGCAAGCTGACGCCGCTGGACAGGTTCTCCTCCGACGCTGTGATGCCAGACGGTACGGGTAAGCAGTGGGTAGGTGCCAATGGAGATTGGGTTGCCATGGTTGACACTGGCTTTCCTGCTTGCAAATGGAAACTTGTCAACGTCTACACTCGCCGTGAAATTCCTCTCCCTGTGCCGTTTGAAACCACCCACATTCCAAATATATACCACCACAACCTTCGTGCTATTATATTTCACAAGATATATATTTGCCAAGTTCCCACAGCTGCTGGGGGGTACAAAAATTTCTCTCTTGTTGCTGTTTTTGACATCAGAGTTGCCCTCCTTTGCGGCGAAGATTCTGGATGGACAGTTCTTACAGAGCCCAAGTCCCACATCTTTTACAATTACAGCGATGCAATTCTCCACAATGGGCTTGTGTTTGCCACAACTCATACTGGCACTGTTCACGCATGGAATCCTCAGCAAGCTGGTAATTTTCCTCCGGACGTAAGTAGTGTATGATGAGCTTCATTATTCATGGCTGTAAAGATAATTTTAATGCACAAACTTATTAATTTTCGAACCTGACTGATCTGACTTGGAGGCTTGGGGCATATTTGCTTCGGATGAAATTTCATTGGTATTTAGACTTTTTATTCGAGATGATTACCATAGAAAAATTTGAGGATTGTATAATTAGGAGTTTTATTCTCAGATTGAATTATGTTGGATTTTGACCTCTACTTGAACTTCTTGAAATGAATCCTTTGGTTTCCCATGTGATGTACTGAAATACACCAATATGCTGTATTATTGAATGGAAATGCCATTATATCATCCCATCTGAATCCTAATGCGTTTTCCCAATTCTTACGTTTTCAGATTTGTGCAAACCAAACATACCCTTCTTAACAGTAATTTCGTTTTCAAGCAGGTCCTCCGCTGATCGTAGAGCCACCGCCCATTGTGTTTGAATGGCGGTGTGCACTTGATGATGCTCTTGGCCATGATCACGAGGTCGATTATGGCATGTGGTGGTTAGCAAGATCTATAGATGGTTCTAGACTTCTTCTGATCCATACACTGGGCATTGCTGATGAAAGGGAATATTCCTGTAAAGTTTGCCATACTGCTTCTGATCGTCGTGTTCATCATGGTCGCACTGTTGGCAACTATGCTTCTGGGTTTGGTTGCCTGGTGTTCACGAAGGACACTAGTAAGTTAAATGAAGGTATTCCATGGGAAAAGATTGATGACCTTGGAGAATATTCTCTTTTCCTTGGAGTGAACTATCCGATTATGCTGCCATTAGGCGGTGCAGATGTTGTCCCAGGATGTCTGACGAGAAGAAATTGTGTGTACACCTTGCCGAATGAAGCATGGCTTCGCAATTCGCAGCTGCCTGAAATATGCCGATTCAGTCTGAATCGTGAAGATTGCGCCGTTGGTTTCCAAACCAACGCCTTGGAGAAAACATGCAAAACAAAAAAAGATAGGTACCTGGTAAAGACACCGCTTTGGTTCATCCCAAACTTCGCCAACGCCCCGGATTGGAACAAGTGTGATGTTTAATTCTGAAACAGGGCCTGCAGCCATTGTAGCTACTGATAGTATGTAATTTCATAGCTAATGAACGAGGCAATTGTGGTCTACTAGTTACAACTGTTTTGTAAAGAGGTGGTCTATAAGTATACCCCTCTCTTCATTGATGCATTTGTGGTCTACTTGATGGTACTCTTAAATATATGGGTGTGGCTCCTCAACACATAATGTGGGGGTATTATTGTGTTAAAGTTGAAGGCTTGATCAACTATAGGTTCACTTCTCTAGTTACATTACTAGGTACTCCGGTTGGCTATGTTGTGATGAAATTGTGTTCTGTTGTTCGGTGAAGACAAAAGTAGAACTATGGTATGCTTATGTTTAAGAGCAAGCGAGGGTTTAGCTTGAGATGTTAAAATTCAGATTTGAACTATTTTTTGATATGGAAATTTGAAATATATATGGTACTGTATATGATTATGTGTAACAACAAGCGACGAAAGGGCTGATGCTCCTATTCCTTGTCGGCGGGAGGACTATGTGTGCGGCGACTTGAGCCAAATTAGAAGGCCATAGCTATGTTGATTGGTCCTTGAAGTTGGAGGGGCTAGGATTTCGGATGAGCGGAGTGGGGGAAGTTGTTGCTCATGGAACATAAGTCCTTAAAATAGTAATGTTAGTATATAGGAGTACAAGGTATATACTTGTACTATTTTAGTACTATAATAAGTATATCGGGTTCATCAAAAAGAATTATCTCGGGTTCACAACCACGTGGGGTCAAGGTGAGGGAAAGTTGGTCAATACCTCTTACCGCTATATCCCCGCCCCAAGTTCTAATGCGCAAGTGCTGTTATTTTTTTAAGGGAAATAGTGGTTCCTCTCTCCCGGAAACATGCCCCGCATCTCCACCTCCTAGTATCGTAGTACTACTACTGCATCTTCTCCAAAAAAAACCCTCTTCTGTCTCTTTCTCCCGTTCACCCCTCTCTCCCTTGCATTGGATTACCGACTCCAATGAAGCAGAAGCGTAAGATTGAGGAGATTCCTGATTGCTACCACCAGTCCATGGGGTGGGGCAACCTCCACTACCCACTGGTGGAGAACATAGCCGAGCGGGCGGATATCCTCAGCACTGGTCGCCTCGCTCGAGGCATGATCGGCATGCGGCATGCCATCCGCGGAGCGCATAAGGTTCCGTTCGGTTTACCGAGCCTGCTCCACTGCGACCCCGAGACATGGCCAGACGACCGCGACAATACTGTAAGAGTATTTATTTATTTACTCATCTCGTTTCAGCTTGTGTTTTTTCAATCAACTTTTCTTATTGCCAAACATCATGCATGAATTTAGACTCAACATAATCACCTGATTTGGGAGTACTGTAAGGTTTGCTGCCTTCACTATGCACATGTACTCTTCGGAATTGCTTTATTTATCCATTACATCTGTGCTTCAGTTCTGCACAATCCGCTCTTCATTCTGTCGAATACCTTGCATGCATAGACAATTTTGAAACAAATCCTATTTGCAGGGCATTCACGCGTTGCTGATGCCATTAGACAAGCCGACAGTTCCAGCATTTATCCATACCAAGGAGGAACTGGATGGACATGGACCCATGCACTGGGTGGGTTGTAACGGCGACTGGGTGGCATTTGTCCAGCAGGACGGGCACTTGACGATCCGCAACATATACATATCAGATACTATTATACCTCTTCCATCTCTGCAAGATGCAGGAATTTCTTTGGGCCCTACTAGTGAATGGTGGCATGGCAGCCCACCATTCCTGTTCAAATACAAAATAGATAAAAGTTTGGAACTGCTCAAAGTACGGATCGTCAAGAGGCCGTACAAAGATGATCTAGCAGGGCCATGGCATTACGAGGTAATCGTTGTATTTGACGAATTGATTGCTATCCTACAAGCGCCCCTAGAAAAGGAGTGGAATATCCTGAGAAACCCTGAATTCTTTGATAGAAACAGCTATGTCGATGCCATGGGCATTCCTGGATATGGTACAAGTTCACACCTACATCGTGTATACGCAGTTACATATCCGTATGGAGATGTTCTGGTTTGGGAACCATATACCTGTGGTGAGTCTTTGTTTTATGTCTTAACTAGTAAATGGCATGCTGCACATGTTGGACCAATTACGATTCGCAATACTGATGTATAAAAGTTGCGTTCTAAATGTTGTTCAAACTTTCAATACAACTAATAATTTGGTTATACCATCAAAATAAGTGTGAGCATACAGTTTATAAATATGAACAAAAATTTGGAACCTTTCTTAATCACTATCAAGTGGGACGTGTGATATCGGTGTGAGACTGCTCTGATTTTTCTTCATAATGGAAACATGACGGTTCTAGAAACACGTGGACACTGGTGTGGTATTTTTTTCACGCGAATACCTCTAATCCCAACCGTTAGATTTTGGACACCAACAGTTGGAATTGCTGCGACATGTCTTGTTAAAAACTGGTGCCTTATAGTAGTAGAAAATAGAAGATAGAAGAGAAGAGATAATTTTCAGTGTAGTTCCTACTTGCTGCATTGTGGTTGATCTTTGTGCATTGCAGGGACACATGCAGCCCCGCGTCTCATTGACGCCCCTGTCATTGAAGATGAAGAAGCAGAAGTGGCTGCAATTTTCGCTCAAATCGAGGGAGATGCTGTCATGGAAGATGATGAAGCAAATGTGGCTCAAGGCGATGGAGGTGCCGATGAAGATAATGATGCTGATGAAGAAGAATTAGAAGAAGAAGAATTAGAAGAAGACGAATTTGATGATGAAGAATTAGATGATGAAGAATTAGATGATGATGGTGATAATCATAATTATGAAGATGAAGATGTATTTCTTGGATTTTCTGACCAGCGCACTTGGTTCCTGGCACCAATGAGAGCAGAGTCCATTACTGGTGAATCTGATCTCGCGTGGATTCAGGTTAAAGGTTATCGGCCCATCCTCGGTCCTCCAATATTACATATGGGTAACAAGCTGAGGTCTTATCCTTTGGTACGGTGCTACGTTTTCTTGAGATCTGCCCATACCTTGGACCCTGTAGAAGAGGCAAGGTGGGAAAGATTGAACAATTTGAAGGGGCGTTCTTTATTTCTTGGACTCAATCACCCAATTTTCATGCTACCCCCGCCAGTCGACGCAGAGGCTGCAGAACCAGATTTCCAATTGTTCAAACCTGACTGTGTCTTTGCTACCCACAATCGCGCCCGTGATACATGGATACGTCCAAGGCCAAATTGGTGCAGAATGCACGTCAATGGAGGTCCTGCCATAGGCTCAAGATTGCAGTACAAAAAAGAGAAGACTGAACATAGAGCCGAAGCACCCATGTGGTTCGTCCCAACACTTCCACCTGTTTTTCCTTGAGAAATAAGAGACAGATGGTGACCTTATTTTATAGAGAAAACATAGTGTTCGTGAACTTAACCTCATGAACATTCGCTGTTCGGTTTTTGCTGAAATCAAAATTTTGCAGAGATGAAGATCTTTGTTTGAATCCCGTGCTGAACATATTTTTCACAAATTAGCTACCCGTATTGTGATGAATACATGCTGGTTTGTTGTTTGGTGCAGTAGCAGACATGAAGATCTTTGTCCTGAATACCACAATGGACATCTTTTTTTCTTCAAAAATTAGCTAAGCTCACGCTATTAGGCGCAAATGCCTATTAAGAGATTTGGTGCTCTTGGGCACCATTGCTCCTGCTATTTTAGAAAAAAATAAAAAAAAAATTATTTGTTCAAAAAATTAGAAAACAAATCATGGAGTAGCTAATGAATTGTCCCATAAACGTGCAAAATTTCAGTTTCAAATAAAAAAAATTCTGGGCTACACAAAAGTAACAAACGTGTGGATCTGGGTATGCATATTTCAAATCTCCAAATTTCAACAGATTTTGTCTTTTTTGTGTAGTCTACAATATAAAGAATATCATATTAAAATTTTACACGCTTGTAGGTTACTTTATTTATTATGTCTACATTCATTTTCAGATTTTTTTGAAACAAATATGTGTGCTATTTGATTTTTTTTTAAACAGCAGAGCACTGGTGCCCATTAGCCAAAGACACTTTTCGCAAATGCCTACAATAAAGGAACGGATGGTGACCTTATTTTATAGAGAAACCATAGTGTTTGTGAAGTTAAAGTCATGAACACACGCTGTTCGGTTTTTGGTGAAATCAAAATTTAGCAGAGATGAAGATCTTTGTTTGAATCCCGTGATGAACACATTTTTCCTAAATTAGCTACCAGTATTGTGATGAATACATGCCGGTCTGTTTTTCGGTGGAGTAGCAGACATGCAGGGGATCGAAAGAAACGGCAAAGTAGCCAGAAATCAGGGGTCAAATATAAATTCGAGAAAGGAAACGTTTATTCAACAGTCAGGCTGACATGTGGGACGTATCTTGCAGCCGCAGCCCCAACATTTATCATTCAGAGAGGATGACATGTGGGACCCACGAACCAGTATCGTTCTCGGCGTTTCTCAAAGGGGGCAGGAGATCGAAAGAAAAAGGCAAGTAGCTCGAAATCAGGTGTCCAAAAAATCCAAGAAAGGAAAGGTTTATCGCACAAAGAGGCTGACATATTGTACCCAGTTTGCAGCAGCGTCATCAACGTTTCAAAGGCGGTGGAGTTCGAAAGAAAAAGGCAAATAGCCAGAAATTAGGGGTCAAAAATAAATCCAGCAAAGGAAACTTTTATCGTACAAAGAGGCTGACATGTGGGACCCAGCCAGCAGCGTCCTCAACGTTTCTAAGGTGGCAGGCAATGGAAAAAAGGCAAATAGCCAGAAATTAGGGGTCAAAAATAAATGCAACAATAGAAACTCTTATTGTTCATAGAGGCTGACATGTTGGACCCATGAGCCAGCAGGGCCCTCAACGTTTCAAAGGCGTCACGGGATCAAAAGAAAAGAACCAAGTAGTCATTAATTAGGTGTCAAAAATAAATCCAAGAAAGTAAATGTTTTACTTTTCATAGAGGCTGTCATATGGGACCCATGAGCCAGCAGCGTCCTCAACGTTTCTAAGGCGGCTGGGGATCGAAAAAAAAAGCGAAGTAGCCATTAATTAGGGGTCAACTATAAATCCAAGAAAAGAAATGTTTATTGTTCTTAGAGGCTGACATGTGGGAGCTATGCGCCAGCAGCGTCCTCATCGTTTCAAAGGCGGTCGGGGATCCAAAGAAAAAGGCAAATAGCCAGAAATCAGGGGTAAAAAAATCCAAGAAAAGAAATATTATTGTTCATAGAGGCTGGCATGTGGGACCCATGAGCCAGCAGCGTCCACAATTTCAAAGGCGGACAGGATCGAAAGAAAAGGCAAGTGACCAAAAATCAGGGGGTAAAAAATCCAAGAAAAAAACTTTATTGTACATAGAGGATGACATGCGGGTCCCATGAGCCAACAACTTACTCGTCGTTTCAGAGGGCCGAGGCGGCATGAGATCGAAAGAAAAAGGAAAGTGACCAAATATCAGGAGCAAAAAATAATCCATGAAAAGAAACTTTCATTGTACATAGAGGATAACATAGGGTCCCATGTTGTAGCAGCGGTCTGAACGTTTCAAGGACGGCATGAGATCGAAAGAAAAAGGCAAGTGACCAAATATCAGGAGCCAAAAATAATCCAAGAAAAGAAACTTTTATTGTACCTTTGAGAGTCGGCATGAGATTGAAAGAAAAAGGCAAGTGACCAAATATCAGGAGCCAAAAACCTAGAAAAGAAACTTTTATTGTACATAGAGTATGACATGCGGGTCCCATGACGCTGCAGCATCCTCAACGTTTCCAAGGCGGCAGGGGATCAAATGAAAAGGAAATAGCCAAAAAGCAGAGGGTGAAAAAATCAAAGAAAAGAAACTTTTATTGTTCATAGTGGATGACATGTGGGACCCATGAGGCAGCAGCATCCTCAACGTTTCCAAGCAGGGGATCGAAAGAAAAGGAAATAGCCAAAAATCAGAGCGTGAAAAATAATCCAAGAAAAGAAACTTTTATTTTACATAGAGGATGACATGTGGGTCCCATTTTGCAGCAGCGGTCTCAATGTTTCATATGCGGCTTGAGATCAAAAGAAAACGAAAGTAGCCCGAAATTAGGGGAATAAAACTCCAAGAAAAGAAAGTTTTTTGTACATAGAGGATGACATACGGGTCCCAAGGCGGCAGGGGAACAAAAGAAAAAGGAAATAGCCAAAAATCAGAGGGTGAAAAAAATCCAAGAAAAAAGAAACTTTTAGAGTTCATAGTTCATAGAGGATGACATGCGGGTCCCATGAGGCAGCAGCGTCCACAACGTTTCCAAGGCGGCACACAGGACCAAAAGAAAAAGGATGTACCCCTGCTGGGCCTTTTGATCAAAAAATAATCCAAGATAAGGAAGATATAAATTGGGGCTGCCTGGCCATCTGGGCCTTCTAACCTGCTGGACGTCTTTTGACTCGTACAATTTCAGCCCACTCCAAAACAAGAAAGTCCTATGCTTCGCAAAAACAAAACAAAAACAAGGAGATTCATATTAGTTCGTTTATGTAAAAATAAAGATTTAATTTATCCGTTTGCAATAGCTCAGAGCGAAATACACTTTTTATTGTCTGTAAAATAATCAAGATATCACATGTTTCTTGTACGGGGAGGCTGACATCGGGACCCATGAGCCAGCAGCGTCGTCAAAGTTTTAAAGGCGGCAGGGGATCGAAAGAAAAAATAAATCAAAAATCAGTGGGTAAAAAAATCGAAGAAAAGAAACATTTATCGTTCTGAGAGGATGACATGCGGGACCCATGTGGCAGCAGCATCCTCAACGTTTCCAAGGCAGCACGGGATCCAAAAAAAGGCAAAATAGCCAGAAATTAGGGGTCAAAATAACTCCAAGAAAAGAAAGGTTTATCGTCCATAGAGTCTGACATGTGGGACCCATTAGCGAGCAGATTCTTCAACGTTCAAAGGCGGCAGGGGATCAAAAGAAAAAGGAAGTAGCCAGAAATTAGGGGTAAAAAATAACTCCAACAATGGAAACTTTTATTGTTCATAGAGGATGACATGCGGGACCCATGAGCCAGCAGCTTCCTCAACGTTTCAAAGGCGGCATGGGATCGAAAGAAAAAGGCAAGTGACCAAATATCAGGAGCCAAAAATAATCCAAGAAAAGAAACTTTATTGTACATAGAGGATGACATGCGGGTCCCATTTAGCAGCAGCGGTATCACCGTTTGAGATGCGGCAGGAGGTCTCGAAAGAAAAAGGCAAGTGACCAAATATCAGGAGCCAAAAAATCCAAGAAAAGAAAGTTTTATAGTACATAGAGGATGACATGCGGGTCCCATTTAGCATCAGCGGTATCACCGTTTGGGAGGCGGCAGGGGATCGAAAGAAAAGGCAAGTGACCAAATATGAGGTGCCAAAATAATCAAAGAAAAGAAAGTTTTCAACGTTTCAAAGGCGGCAGGGATCAAAAGAAAAAGGAAGTAGCCAGAAATTAGGGGGCAAAAATAACTCCAAGAAAGGAAACTTTTATTGTTCGTAGAGGATGACATGGGGGACCCATGAGCCAGCAGCTTACTCAACGTTTCAAAGGTGGCATGAGATCGAAAGAAAAAACGCAAGTGACCAAATATGAGGTGCCAAAAATAATCAAAGATTTATTGTACATAGAGGATGACATGCGGGTCCCATTTTGCAGCAGCGGTCTCAATGTTTGAAATGCGGCTTGAGATCAAAAGAAAAAGAAAGTAGCTAGAAAGTAGGGGTCAAAAAAATCCAAGAAAAGAAAGTTGATGGACATAGAGGTTGACATGCGGGTCCCATGTGCCAGCAGCTTACTCAACGTTTCAAAGGGGCCAGGGGATCAAAAGTAAAAGGCAAGTGACGAAATATCAGGAGCCAAAAATCAGAGGGTGAAAAAAATCCAAGAAAACAAACTTTTATAGCACATAGAGGATGACATGCGGGTCCCATGAGCCAGCAGGTTCCTCAACGTTTCAAACGTGGCATGAGATCGAAAGAAAAGGCAAGTGACGAAATATCAGGAGCCAAAAATAATTCAAGAAAAGAAACTTGATTGTACATAGAGGATGACATGCGGGTCCATGTGTAAGCAGCTTACTCAACGTTTCCAAGGCAGGGCATCAAAAGAAAAAGGAAATAGACAAAAATCAGAGAGTGAAAAAAACCATAGAAAATAAACTTTTATAGCACATAGAGGATGACATGCGGGTCCCACGAGCCAGCAGGTTCCTCAAAGTTTCAAACGTGGCATGAGATCGAAAGAAAAAAGGCAAGTGACCAAATATCGGGAGCCAAAAATAATCCAAGAAAAGAAAGTTTATTGTACGTAGAGGATGACATGCGGGTCCCATTTTGCAGCGGTATCACCGTTTGAGAGGCTGCACGGGATCGAAAGAAAAAGGCAAGTGACCAAATATCAGGAGCCAAAAATAATCCAAGAAAAGAAAATTTTATTGTACGTAGAGGATGACATGTGGGTCCCATTTTGCAGCAGCGGTCTCAACGTTTCCAAGGCGGCACAGACCAAAAGAAAATGAAGTAGCCAGAAATCAGGGGGTGAAAAAATCCAAGAAGAAAGATTTCAATTGGGCTGCATCTGGACATCTGGGTCGAACTATCCTGCTTGGCCTTTTGACTCGTACAATTTCAGCCCACTCCAAAACAGAAAGTTCCGAATTTTCTAAAAAACAGGAAAGTCCTATGCTTCGCAAAGACAAAAAAACAAGGAGATTCAACATATAAGTTTGTTTATGTAAAAATAAAGATTTAATTATCCGTTTGAAATAGCTCAGAGCGCAATACATTGTTTATTGTCTGCAAAATAATCAAGATATCATATGTTTCTTGTACGGGGAGGCTGACATCGGGGACCCATGAGCAAACAGCGTCGTCAACGTTTTAAAGGCGGCAGGGATGGAAAGAAAAAATAAACCAAAAATCTGTTGGTAAAAAATCCAAGAAAAGAAACATTTTCGTTCTGAGAGGATGACATGCGGGACCCATGAGGCAGCAGCATCCTCAGCGTTTATTGTTCATAGAGGTTGACATGTGGGACCCGTGAGCCAGCGGCGTCCTCAACGTTTTAAAGGCTGCAGGTGATCGAAAGAAAAAATAAGCCAAAAATCGTTTGGTCAACAAAATCCAAGAAAATAAACATTTACCGTTCTCGAGAGGATGACATGCGGGACCCATGAGGCAGCATCATCCTCAACGATTCCAAGGCGGCAGGGGAAATATCCAGAAATTAATGAGGGGTTCAAAATAAATCCATCAAAGGAAACTTTTATTGTTCATAGAGGATGACATGTGGGACCGACCTGCCAGCGTCCTCATCGTTTCAAAGGGGGCAGGAGATCAAAAGAAAAAGGCAAATAGCCAGAAATTAGGGGTAAAAAATAACTCCAAGAAAGGAAACTTTTATTGTTCGTAGAGGATGACATGCGGGACCCATGAGCCAGCAGCTTACTCAACGTTTCAAAGGCGGCATGAGATCGAAAGAAAAAGGCAAGTGACAAAATATCAGGAGCCAAAGATAATCCAAGAAAAGAAACTTTATTGTACGTAGAGGATGACATGCGGGTCCCATTTAGCAGCGGTCTCACCGTTTCAAATGCGGCTTGAGATCAAAAGAAAAAGAAAGTTGATTGTACATAGAGGATGACATGCGGGTCCCATGAGTCAGCAGCTTACCATACGTTTCCAAGGCTGGGATCAAAAGAAAAGGAAATAGCCAAAAATCAGAGGGTGAAAAAAATAAAGAAAATAAACTTTTATAGTACATAGAGGATGACATGCGGGTCCGATGAGCAGGTTCCTCAACGTTTCAAACGTGGCATGAGATCGAAAGAAAAGGCAAGTGACCAAATATCAGGAGCCAAAATAATTCAAGAAAAGAAACATGATTTACATAGAGGATGACATGCGGGTCCCATTTAGCAGCAGCGGTATCACTGTTTGAGAGGCAGCAGGGATCGAAAGAAAAAGTCAAGTGACCAAATATGAGGTGCCAAAAAAATCCAAGAAAAGAAAGTTTTATAGTACATAGAGGATGACATGCGGGTCCCATTTAGCAGCAGCGGTATCACCGTTTGAGAGGCGGTGATCGAAAGAAAAAGGTAAGTGACCAAATATGAGGTGCCAAAAATAATCCAGGAAAAGAAAGTTTTATAGTACATAGAGGATGACATGCGGGTCCCAAGCAGCAGCGGTATCACCGTTTGAGAGGCGGCAGGGGATCGAAAGAAAAAGGCAAGTGAAAAAATATGAGGAGCCAAAAATAATTCAAGAAAAGAAAGTTTTATAGTACATAGAGGATGACATGCGGGTCCCATTTAGCAACAGCGGTATCATTGTTTGAGAGGCGGCAGGTGATCGAAAGAAAAAGGCAAGTGAAAAAATATGAGGAGCCAAAAATAATTCAAGAAAAGAAAGTTTTATAGTACATAGAGGATGACATGCGGGTCCCATTTAGCAGCGGTATCACCGTTTGAGAGGCGCAGGGGATCGAAAGAAAAAGGTAAGTGACCAAATATGAGGTGCCAAAAATAATTCAAGAAAAGAAAGTTTTATAGTACATAGAGGATGACATGCGGGTCCCTAGCAGCAGCGGTATCACCGTTTGAGAGGCGGCAGGGATCGAAAGAAAAAGGCAAGTGACCAAATTTGAGGTGCCAAAAATAATCCAAGAAAAGAAAGTTTTATAGTACATAGAGGATGACATGCGGGTCCCAGTTAGCAGCAGCGTATCACCGTTTGAGAGGCGGCGGGGATCGAAAGAAAAGGCAAGTGACCAAATTTGAGGTGCCAAAAATAATCCAGAAAAGAAAGTTTTATAGTACATTGAGGATGACATGCGGGTCCAGTTAGCAGCAGCGGTATTTGAGAGGCGGCAGGATCGAAAGAAAAGGCAAGTGACCAAATTTGAGGTGCCAAAAATAATCCAGAAAAGAAAGTTTTATAGTACATAGAGGATGACATGCGGGTCCCGTATCACCGTTTGAGAGGCGGGGATCGAAAGAAAAAGGCAAGTGACCAAATTTGAGGTGCCAAAAAACTCCAAGAAAAGAAAGTTGATTGCACATAGAGGATGACATGCGGGTCCCATTTAGCAGCAGTCTCAACGTTTCCAAGCGGCAGGGATCAAAGAAAAAGGAAGTAGCCGAAATCAGGGGGTCAAAAAATCCAAGAATAGAAAGAATTTTGGTTCATAGAGGATGACATGCGGGACCCATGATCCTGCATCGTAAACGGCTCGATCGGAGAACGTTGAACGAGATGGCGCGATGTAGAAAAAAACAATGCCAGAGAGGCTGCCATCTGGGCCCTACATCCCTCGGCGGTGCGGATTTGCGTTGACTCGGCCGGCGAACCCGAGATTTCGAGATGCACCACGTCCCGGGCCACCATACGCCACGTTTTGGCCGCTTTCGTCGGGCTAGGTGGCCTCAAAAACGAGAAAAAAAGTTTTGACATGCACCACGGAGGGACCAAAATCGTCGGCCATGGTACACCAGCAACCACGGCGCGACTTCAACTTCGTCGGCCATGGCAACTTTTCTTGTAGTGGTAGTGTTTCCCTATGTTTTCTCCATTTTTGTTGTTCTCTGTGAAGAGACAGGTGCCGGCTGTTTCGAGTACAGCGGTGGAAGGCGCACGAGTACATCTTAGGCAGCAAGAGGAGTACATTACTGTTTCACTCTATTTGTCTGCAAATATCGGGTTCTGCAAGAAGGTACAGGTGCAAGGTCTGTCGAGTACAGCGGTGATGGGTACACGAGTACAGCTTCGATAGGAAGAGGGGTACAGTAGTGTTTCCCTATGTTTTCTCCATTTTTGTTGTTCTCTGTGAAGAGACAGGTGCCGGCTGTTTCGAGTACAGCGGTGGAAGGCGCACGAGTACATCTTAGGCAGCAAGAGGAGTACATTACTGTTTCACTCTATTTGTCTGCAAATATCGGGTTCTGCAAGAAGGTACAGGTGCAAGGTCTGTCGAGTACAGCGGTGATGGGTGCACGAGTACAGCTTCGATAGGAAGAGGGGTACAGTAGTGTTTCCCTATGTTTTCTCCATTTTTGTTGTTCTCTGTGAAGAGACAGGTGCCGGCTGTTTCGAGTACAGCGGTGGAAGGCGCACGAGTACATCTTAGGCAGCAAGAGGAGTACATTACTGTTTCACTCTATTTGTCTGCAAATATCGGGTTCTGCAAGAAGGTACAGGTGCAAGGTCTGTCGAGTACAGCGGTGATGGGTACACGAGTACAGCTTCGATAGGAAGAGGGGTACAGTAGTGTTTCCCTATGTTTTCTCCATTTTTGTTGTTCTCTGTGAAGAGACAGGTGCCGGCTGTTTCGAGTACAGCGGTGGAAGGCGCACGAGTACATCTTAGGCAGCAAGAGGAGTACATTACTGTTTCACTCTATTTGTCTGCAAATATCGGGTTCTGCAAGAAGGTACAGGTGCAAGGTCTGTCGAGTACAGCGGTGATGGGTACACGAGTACAGCTTCGATAGGAAGAGGGGTACACTAGTGTTTCCCTATGTTTTCTGCATGATTTTTATTCTCTGTGAAGAGACAGGTGCCGGCTGTTTCGAGTACAGCGGTGGAAGGCGCACGAGTACATCTTAGGCAGCAAGAGGAGTACATTACTGTTTCACTCTATTTGTCTGCAAATATCGGGTTCTGCAAGAAGGTACAGGTGCAAGGTCTGTCGAGTACAGCGGTGATGGGTACACGAGTACAGCTTCGATAGGAAGAGGGGTACAGTAGTGTTTCCCTATGTTTTATGCATGATTTTTATTCTCTGTGAAGAGACAGGTGCCGGCTGTTTCGAGTACAGCGGTGGAAGGCGCACGAGTACATCTTAGGCAGCAAGAGGAGTACATTACTGTTTCACTCTATTTGTCTGCAAATATCGGGTTCTGCAAGAAGGTACAGGTGCAAGGTCTGTCGAGTACAGCGGTGATGGGTACACGAGTACAGCTTCGATAGGAAGAGGGGTACACTAGTGTTTCCCTATGTTTTCTGCATGATTTTTATTCTCTGTGAAGAGACAGGTGCCGGCTGTTTCGAGTACAGCGGTGGAAGGCGCACGAGTACATCTTAGGCAGCAAGAGGAGTACATTACTGTTTCACTATATTTGTCTGCAAATATCGGGTTCTGCAAGAAGGTACAGGTGCAAGGTCGAGTACAGCGGTGATGGGTACACGAGTACAGCTTCGATAGGAAGAGGGGTACAGTAGTGTTTCCCTATGTTTTCTGCATGATTTTTATTCTCTGTGAAGAGACAGGTGCCGGCTGTTTCGAGTACAGCGGTGGAAGGCGCACGAGTACATCTTAGGCAGCAAGAGGAGTACATTACTGTTTCTCTAAATAAATATTTGCAAATTTTGGATTCTGCAGGAAAGTACAGGTGCATGAAGGTACAGCATCGTTAGCAAGAGGAGTACAGTTGGGAATGCTGCACCAGGAAGAGTATATGACTGCTTCTATGGGATTAACAAGTACTGATACAAAAGTACACCTCCAGCATATTCACAAGTACTAATAAATCACAATGTAGTGAAGTTTACTATCTGACGGTTCACGGTGCGGTTGTATTAACCAAGATGTTTCACATGTACTAGTACTAAATTTACGCAAGCGCAGCTGATGTACGTGCACTGTCCACCATTCACCATAGGGAATGTGCTACAAAAGACAGTAGATGAAAGTAATTAATAAATAAATGAGACAAGTCATTGTCTTGTTAAAATTCATTGCTGAACATGTGAACATGCTTACTATGACAGCATCATCCGTAAAGTGGGGTAGTTGGTTCTAACTCTTGGATTCCATGTGGCAAAATCACCTTGTTGCGCAGGGTGAATATTAAAGCGTACAGATACTCACCTTTGATGGCGTTTATCTTGGGCTGCAATGAATGGAGACGACAGTAGTTACAATTACAGCATATCCTACAGACACTGCATCTTATTAACAAATGTGTATTTCAGTAACACTTACATGATCCTTTACAATTGGCTCATATCCGTCATTTTCATCCAATAGACGAATCCCATCATATAGGTACGCACCCTTCAGAACATAAAATGCACACTGGTTTATTCCTTGGTGTGGGCATGGGATATATCTTGGCTTTTTTGCACAGGCAACCCAGCTCTTTGGTTGATTACTTTTATTGTATTTGTCGTTACCGTAAACACGCCTGAGTAAAAGTTCCATCCTTGCCATCTGTAGGAATCAGGGAATAAATGATTGTAAAATAATGGTTGACAACAACAAATAGTATTATTTGAAAAGCATGCATCTGGAATTTTTCTCTACTTACTATTTTCCCGCATTCCGTGTGGAATCTGCTCCTTGTATAAAGTTGGACATCACCTCTTTTCACACCATAGTTTCTAGAGTCCAATATTTCGAACTTTTGTGTATATTTGTTCATCACATACAAAATATGGTGAGAACTTTTGAAGTACGTCATCATTATCTGTTTGGAGATTGGACATATAAGAACAAGATGGAAATAGTAGATATGTACGCTGTAATGATGTTGCACCTATAGAGGCAGGGAGCTTACAAGTTTTGCATCGAGGAGGCACTTTGATTTGTCAACATAGCTATAGAAATTTTCCGCTGCAATATCCAGGTCAAAATCTTCTGTGTAGCTAGTTGAATCATTCATTTTTTGAACGGATTCTTCTACTTCCTCTTGTGTCTGAGACCAAACAGTCACCCCGAGAACATGCTGCATCATACATATCAAACATGGATTATATCAGTAGTTAGTGCACAATATAATAATTGTTATAGTGCAGCATACATTATTGACTGCAATGCGTACCATGATAAATCCTTGGCTTAACAAGACTCGTTCTCCAGTAGCGTACAAATCGGACGTACTCCTCATCTCGTCAATGATGTAGTCCATGGAAGTACCATCCAGTAACTGATTAACACCAAATTGATTTTTAATTTCAGCGCCCGTGTAAGAGCAATCAAGGCCAGGAACAACACTGTGCATAATTGGTGCATTGAATACCTCAGTCCTGCATGATAATCCAGAGGTTAAAAAACAAAAAGTTGAAGAGATGAACATTATGCAGTGCAAGATGAAATACTTACTCATCATATTTCTTTCTTTTCAGTATGATGTCATATAAGGAGTTTGCTGTTTTCTGGTACTTGAACTTCCTTGGTCTATGATCTGGCACAGGCTCGCAAAACCTTTTTGCAGTAGCTCTCGGTCTCTTTGTTGTCGTGACGTTGGACGGAGTAACAATGTCCCTCTTCAGTTTGTCTAAATTAGTTCTATGCTCAACCTCTACGTAACTGGAATTTAAAACCTTCGGTTGAGTCTCAAGACTTTGTGACCTCGTGAGGCTACAGTACTTATCTTTATCAATTTTATAACCAGGCGGTGAAGAAGAGGTTCTGTTTATTGGAGTAAACAAAACTTGCTGCAATCTTGAGGGATCGTCAACTCTTGCTTCTCTATTCCTCAAGTATTCAGTGCTGTTGTCTTCATAGTTTATGGCGACAACAGATTTCTGTTGCTTCTGATTCTTGTCCTCTTCGCCGCTCTTTGTTGTTTCTTTGTCTTCTTTGCCGTCCTCTGTTGTTTCTTCCGCTCTGCGTCTTTCCTTCAAGCATTCCATGCTGTAGTCTTCCTGGCTACCGATGAGTATATATTCTTGTTCTTCAGGATAGTTTTCTTTTCCATCATCGATCTCCCTAGGTTCTGGTATATTGACATCAGGTAGGTCCACGATAACAACCATGTTTGGCCTCACAGTTGTTATCTTCCTGATTATTTTGAACTCTCCCGAAACGATTTTTTTAAGCTTACCTACAACAAACAAAAAAACAAGAATATAAATATGTCGTGAAATTTCTATATGCGCAGTAAATCTTTATTAAGAAATGCGCAGTACTAACTACCTTTGTCGATTGTTTCAATCAGACCAAAATTAACATCCAAACTTTCCCACATAAGGATCATGTATAATAATCTTTTTCTGATGTACAATATATCGTCCGGTCGAATGAACATCAGAGACTTTCCACTCCAGAACATGAGGAAAATCACCATGTAGACTCCACAGTTTAACCTGCGTTGATCACCATGTAAATCATTAGCATGTCTTTATATATAAATAAAGGTTCAGCAATTCTTATTTAATAAATGTCCAACAATTCTTACGTTTGTCCCTGAAGTGGAATAACTTTAGGCCTCTGGTACGAAAATTCGTCGAGGTTTTCAGGTGACAGCTTTCCGTTGCTTTGTTTGTACGCTTCCTTCCAAATTTCCTTGAACACGTCAGCAGTGTTAACAAAGTGCTGTTCAGCTCCTGTCCCTCCAAGTGAGTCTAGAAGTTCAAACCGCTTCTTCTTTAAATTCACGGACATGACGAAATAGTGACCCACAGGACACTCTTCATCTCCTTCTTGGAAACATGGAATTTTTATCTGCACGAACAAAAAATGCAATCCAACTATTTGTTTGAGGCACTCTTTTTCTTTTAAGATAATTATGGACACCACACTGAAACTTACAATATCGTATTTGTCCAGCAGGAAACAATCTTCAACCGGATTAATTGCCTTGACGAGATTTACCAATTTCCTCGTATTCATTTTGCCATCATTGTTCCTATTAATCGTGTTGCACCTTAACTGTGTGGGTGTTATATTTTTATGTTAGCGCCGCCTCAAATTTCCGCACAAAAACATGCATGAAGAAAAATAATAATAATAATAATTTTTCTTACCACTGCCATGAATGGCACTATTAGACGTTTGGTTTCAGGGCTTAGAAAAATATCCCGCGCTAGATCTACCATGATTGTCATGATACTAGTTTTAATAGGAGCACCATCTTCAAATGAGTCAGCAACATCACCAACTGTAACATCCATCTCACCATATCCAATAAACTTCTGATTCCTGTAAAAATTTAATAAATTATTTGTCAGGCAGTGTTTTTACATTGACGGTACTTACATATGCCAAAACACGATACCTAAATTTTTCCATGCGTTCCCTGCTGGATGGATCCTGATTCTCAGTGATACATGATCTGGTACTGTACTTGCATACTTCTTGATAGACAAAATCAGTAATGGTATCATACCCATCTTCAGGAGTTTCATCAACAACTGCAGCGAATGATCATACTTTTTTTTCACACCGTATATTCTAACATATGTTTAGTTTATGGGAAAAATAGATTACGAACTTTGCAAAATTTTAAATATGCAACAGGGGTTTTTCGACTCTTGCCTTCACTCGTGTAATTATCCATGATGATTTTCAATTCGTCCTGAATGGTCATGGTTGGATCTGATGTCTCTTCTGGTGCAATGTTGCTGTTTTCATTCGCTTCAGATTGCACCCACAACGTATCCTTGATAACTTGCTGGATGACACAATGAACAATACAACATAATGGTGTCTTGCTGTATGTCTCTTATACAATTAAAAAGATAGGAAAATCACCTGCTCTTGTTCATCGCGGTGACCTGACACGACGTTGGTTTCCTCTTCCCCATCAGCTGTGTTACCACCAGTTTTGGCTGACTCGTTCTCTTCCATTCTGTTACCTTCATCGGAGACAACTTTCAAAAAAAAAAAAAGATAAAATACATGAGCTGGCATGAATGTAATCAAATCTGGGTGTGCATCACATGGAGAGACCAATATACTACTTTTAAAGTATTTATTCCATGATTGGGTGTACACCTTTGATAAGAGCATCATCTCCATTCTGATCAGCAGTAGCACATGGACCCTCTATGATTTCCTTAGGTTTTGCATCTCCTGACTCCTCAAACGTCTCCTTGATAATTTGCTGGATGACACAATGAACAATACAACATAATGGTGTCTTGCTGTATGTCTCGTATGCAATTAAAGAGATAGGAAAATCACCTGCTCATGTTCATCGCGGTTACATGACACGACGTTGGTTTCCTCTCCCCCATCAGCTGTGTTACCACCAGTTTTGGCTGACTCGTTCTCTTCCATTCTGTTACCATCATCGCAGACATCTTTCCAAAAAAAAAAGGTAAAATACATGAGCTGGCATGAATGTAATCAATTTTGGTTGTGCATCATATGGAGAGACCAATATACTACTTTTAAAATATGTATTCCATGATTGGGTGTGCACCTTTGATAAGAGCATCATCTGCATTCTGGTCAGCAGTAGCACATGAACCCTCCATGATTTCCTTAGGTTTTGCATCTCCTGACTCCTCAGACATAAGTTCGCTTGGCACAGATTGAGTAGTTTCTTGTACTGTGGAAACATGAATTGGTGGACATTTCAGTGTACAGTTTGGAAAAAAGGTAAGAATGTATTTTCTGTACTTGCCTATGTGCTGGCCATCCTCAAGCGTTTGTCCATCCTCAGGTGCTATAGCCGTTGAGGGCTCCCCCACAGTGGTTGCAACTACAGATACGTCACAGCCATCGCCATCTGAGCCCGTCGAGGTTTTAGAATCCTGGTTGGCAGCATTAGGAGATGAACTAACATCAAATTCCATACAACTTTGGTAGATCGATGGACTTGTATTACATTGCGACAAGTTACCGATAAGAAAGCTCCTGTGGCTTCTTCGTCAATTTGTTCAGTCGTTGGTGGAGATATTTTGAGCTGGTCATAATTGCCTGAAAGAAAATAAAAAGAAATTGTATTATGTAAATTAACAAATAGCACGGTAAAAAAAAAAAGGTCCCATCCATGAACTTGCCTGTGCACGCAAGATCCATTTGTTGGGTAACTTGCACATCATCGTCTGCGCGTGTATTCTCAACAACCTTATTGCATAGCTCCTCTGCGGCTGAGTTTTCATCTTCTATTCGTGCTTTTGAGCCCTCCACGCAATCTTCCAACAAGTTGTCTGAAGTGCACTGGTCTGCATGTGCTACGTCAGGCACAAGATCATGTTCCGCCTGCTCTCCTTCCATGTAATCCCCTGGGTTATGAACTTCTTCACTATTGGTTGCACTTGCAGATTTTATGTTTTGATCCTGCTTTTCAATGGAATTCTGTTGGCCATAGTTAATGAGTTATATAATAAGTTATCTAACTAGAATGATAAAATGTTTGATGGTTTACGTTTCGATCAGATGACTCCGCTATCATATCAGCACTTTTCTGACTAACAGTAGCAGCACTTGTTTCAACGTATGGCGCATCAGCTTCGGCATTAGCATTCGAAGTTCCCGCATCCTGTACAAGAATTTAGAAACATTTATATCTGAGAAACAAAATAGTGCTAAATTTGAAAATATATAAATTAGTACCTCTTTACCAGACGTTTCAGTGGCTGGTTCCTTGATGGATTCTTCTGTACGTAGAAGAAGTCCAATAGTTTGCTCTGGAGCAAGAGGGGGTTCTCTCAGCTGCTGTTCTCCGATGCATGCTTGTTGTTCGTCAGTCGCCTGAAGTTACGTATAATAGAGATGGCAAAATAAAGTTAATACATGAAGCACATTTATTAATACAGTTAACACATGGATGTGCGGATGCTTATATTTATATTTTTTCTCCAACTAGACTCGGTTGCACCGATGATATTAAACTTCACGTTAAGGTTATACAGAAAATTATATATATCCATAATTTATTACAAAGCTGCCGTGTACATGTATTGCAATTGTGTCTCCATATTGCACAAACACAGTGATATATAAAAACATATAATAGTGTACCTGGATTCCTTCCTGCATGTTATCCGATGGGTTATGAACTTCTTCAATCGTGGTTTGGCTTGTACATGTTTTCTCTTGATCCTGTTAATGAGTGGTTGGCCAAAATTAATGAGTTGTATAATAATTTATTTCATAGTATAATGATTAAAAAATTATGGTTCACTTTTGGATCAAGTGATTCCGCTAGCTTATCGGTACTCATTTCAGTGATTGTAGCAACACTTGTTACAATCTCTGGCATGTGAGCTGCAGCACCCTGTTTTGGGCAATTTAAAAATTAACACTGAATTGGTTATTTTGTAGTTAGTACCTTTTCACAGGACATTTGGATGGCTAGATCCTTATTGGATTCTTGGATGTTCTCGGAGATATCTGGGAGAAAACCAGCCTGATGCTCCATGGGGTCAAGATGGGTTTCTTCTAGCAGCTTGTCTCCAATGCTACCTGTTTTACTCGAGAGTTTACGTTTTTTCTTATTCTTCTTTTGTTTGCAAGTCGCCTGACAACACATGGAGTACAGTTAGCAATGAATAATGAGTACAAATACTGAATTCCACACATGCTTATGCTTTTGCCAATTAGCCTATACAAAGCTATACAAAAATGTGCGAGTGTATTAAAGGATTACCTTCCCTGCATCAACCTCCACGGTTTGATGTGTCTTATTCGCATCAGGAATTGATGTCAATTTGTTGGTTTCACTGACACGTCCATCTGTACGGTGTCTGTCAAGAAAATATCTCTGCTCATCTCCAAACAAATCAAACATCGATAAGAGGTTGGCTGTTTGGACCTTGAGGTTTTCAATCTTTCTGTCATCATTATCCCCGGGTATATCTCTATCTAGCAACTGCGATGTAGTCTGCAGACTGCCTGTAAAATTTAAAGCCTGTTGCATCAGGTTCTTGATGCTGTTAATCGTATCGCTCTGGACAGTATAGCTGTTTGCTATCATCAGGGCTCCTTGTTGCTCAGGTGCGGTTCGCGCAGGCATGTCATCGCCACCGTGAAATGAACTTCCTGCAACAGGAAAGCAAATGGATCTGTGTCTCTTTGCCATTGTTTCCTCTGCTTTTTCTTCTGATATTGTCCTGTAAACTCTATCATCTTGTGCCTTCCAAGTCTGATAAAAAGATTAAACTTACATTACAATGGCAAATAGATAGATCGAAAAAAACTAAGAAACAAAATATGAAAAATGTTTGTTTCAAGAGCATGCTTACAATTATTTTTCCAAAAGCCCAGTCTTCGCTCCCTTTTTGCGCTGCCATGTCCCTGTCAGCTCTTGAAATTGCAGTTAATTTTTGTTCATCAAGAACCAACACCCGAGGTGTCTCCTTTCCCATATGAGCTAAGTCTTTGTAAATAAGAGAATCCAGGTACATTATTAGCGGTGCTACAGCTAATCCTTCCAAGTGCTTATTTGCTAACACCTTGTAACTCTGCCAGTGAGTCGCTGAAATCTGCAGCTCATCCACCACTAGCTGACAGAAATCCATATCTTTCATTTTGCCATAATCAAGTCCTTTAACCATGCTTGCTTCTTTTGCAGTTATGCGTGATCCAATTCCAACGCATAAACCTTTATTAAACAATATGAGATAGAAGATCTTCAGTGCAAGGTCTGTATTGATTTCCACTGGATTGTTAGGACTAAAATGCTCATCGAGCATAGATTTTAGCTTAACAAGAAGTTTCCTTGCATTGATATTTTCACCTGATTTGAACCCAAGTTCTTGCCTGAGTTCTGCCAGGACTTCTCTGGTTTCATTCGGCCTTGGAGCTGACACATTTCCATTTGGTATGCCATATATATGATGGATAGCGTAGCGATTTATTTCTATCTTCTTCTCTTCAGAGAATGTCACCGTCATTGTAGGAATATCTATCTTCTTTAGAATGAAAGAAATGCACTTACGGTTGACTGATCCCTTTATTTTAGTGTCTATGAAAGGACCAAACCCTGCATCTCTAACACTCTCTATAAGATTAGGGATCCTCGCCAGTTCTTTTGCAGCATCAATAATTGTTTGGATTGACATCTGACTCATAACATGGTCCTTGTCCGAAGGATCTTCACTGTCTTCGCTAGGCAAAAGATCCTTGTTTACCTTTATCCTTTTTGCAGGCAAAACTTTCTTTCCACTGTCTTTGCTTGGTAAGGACCTTTTGGTCCTTTTTTCAACCGTTCCCTTCATTGAAGTGTCTACTTCACACCTTTCAACACGGGGATCGTATAATACAACCTGGGATGAAGATGCCGGATTAGCTCCGTCATTTGTTCCTTCATCTACCTTCCCCTCTGTATGCAGAACTACAGATTCTCTAGCATGCTTGGCTCTTTTAATTCCCTTCTTCTTATGCCCAATTTCCTTCTTCTCACAAGCAACTGTTATGTCTCTGTTATCTGTGCTAAACGGCTTGGGCACCTGACTACCCTTCTTAATATCAGCAGCAGTCAGTGAAGTGGCACACTCCTTTGCATTTTCAACAGGACGAGCAGCTACTTCATCATCTCTACAATTGGTGTTGGAATTATGCATCTTGTCGTCGTTTCCAGCCTTCCTTTTCGGCCTTCTTGAGAAAACAGAAGTAAAAGTTTTTTCCTTCCTTCTCGGGTTCAGAACTGGAATATCTGCAGGATCAGCTCTATCTTCAACTGGAAGACTCTCTGCGAGTGGGTATTCCGTGTCTGCCTCTTGCGTGCTTAAAAGAAACAGTGTATCACCAATGGTCCTGCTTGTTGGAGATCTTGAGAAATTATCTGCGTAACAAAAATAAAATATCCACAAAAAACTGTGTTAGGTTCCTGCATCAAAGCATATATACACAACAGCAAGAAGAAACCAATGATTTTCAGAAACAGATTACAAGCAAATACTGACTAAAGTAGCTTTAACTATTAATTCTAAATAGTTGACGAGTACAGGCACAAACGCAATCAATCCGCTGCACTGCAAAAATAAATGAAAACACAACAACAGAAGAATGAACAAGAACAAATTAACTACTACCTGACTGTTTTGTCCCAGGACTAAAGTTTGAACATGGGGATAAGTACAAGTACAGAAACAAACGAGGCTGAAGTACAAATCAAGGCGGGCCTCAAGTATTAACAAACCAGAACACAACATACAGCCAAAATCAAATTGCCGATCAAGCGAATCTGAAGCACCGTAGAACTAAGGAAACCCTAAAGCAGATTGGGAATATTCAACAGTCCAAAAGCTATTACGCCCTAGGGTTTCTTAAAATTAGACAACGGAGCAGTGTACCAGGATTTAACGGCGGGGATGATCGCGAAAATGACGACATCTCGTTACAGGTGCAGCAGACCTTGGACTCAGGCGGCGACTGTGAAACCCTAGATCAGCAGCGGCGGGACCGACAAAACAATTCCAGCACGATAAGGGCCGACGCGAACGGAGCAAAGCAGCAGAGTAGGTACGGGCGAATCGGCTGATACCCTGCGCAACAGTTATGGGAGGCAAAGGACCCTCTTCCTCGGCGCGGCGGCTTCTCCGGCGACGCTCTTGCGGTTTTCCCCAATTCTAGTCTGCTTTCAAAACTGGGAAGTTTTGCGGGTAGGGGAGGAAGACGGTGGGCGTAAAGACGGAGGGGACGAAACGGCACAGAGTAAGGCTGACACGTGGGTCCCGAATAAGAGACAGATTTTATCAACCATGATTTAGTTAATTAAACAAAATGTGCGTTATTTATTTTTGAAATAAAATAACACCGTAGTTACAACACTATACAGTTATTATAGTAGTAGCATTTCCTAATATACGATCATTCACAAAATCTATCTCATTGGACTGCCCATCTTGGTCGTCCATTTATTCCTGTAACTACGCTAGAGAAAAAAGAGAGAGACACAATCCTGTACTCCTCTTCATTCCTAGACTGTACTCGACTAGACGTCACCGCTGTATTCGACACGTTTTACACTTGTACCTGCCCTAGAGCAAACGGAAAGAGACAAAATCATGTACTCCACTTGGTGCGAAACATGTACTCGACTAGCCTTCAACGCTGTACTTTCCTTTCATTTGAACTTGTACCTGCAATAGAGAGAGCGGAAAAGAAACACAGACCTGAATTCCTCCTGGTGCGGAACCCGTACTCGACTAGCCGTCATCGCCGTAATCGACATCCCTTTTAACATGTACCTGCGCTAGAGAAAACGAAATTCTCCCAGATAAATCAAAAGAGAAACACAATACCGTGCTCCTATTGGTGCTTCACAAGAGTTGCACATGTACTTGCCCTAGAGAAAACATAATTATTTCCAGAGAAACAACTCTTACCAAACCCTTGTTTCACCTTTACTCGACTAGCCGTCATTGCCGTACTCGACGCCCCTCTGAAAAATGTACCTGCGCTAGAGAAAACGAAAAACAGCTCCAGGATGCGGGATCTACATCCCAATATTCATTGGCGGGAAAAAGATGAGTCCGGGAATACTTTCCCGCCAAACGCTGTGGACTTCTATTTATGCTACATGTCGCTACGACACACGCCCACGCGTGAAGGAAGACAACTCTTACCAAACCCTAGTTTCATCTCCATATTCGACACAAAACTCCTCCTCCCATCGCAAATCCGTGGGCAAAATCGATGTCGCGGGTAGCTATGGATAGCCGATGGAGGAGGCGATCTACCACACCGATCCCTCCGCGCCATATTCCGTACCTCCCATCAATCATACAGATCCCTCGCCTAATGAATCCATGCCGCCGCTCCCGCGCGCAAATCTGCACCCATGTCTTGCCATACCGCCGCTCAAGAACGGGAGTGTCCACACGAGCGTACCCTGACCCCCCCAGATCAATCAATGTAAGACCTGCATCGTTCATCGGCTTTTCTCCCTTCCTAAGGATGGCATCCCTCTCCTCCTGCTCGACAATCAGAAGAACTTCCAGACGCGTCCCTGCTGTGGTTCTCCCCAAAGAGTCATGTGCCCGGGAGACAGCTCATGAGGTAAAACGAAAACAACGGCTCAGTATTATATGTTCTTGTTGACCTTTTAAAACAAAAACTGCTATGTTGATTAGTTACAGTTTCAGATAATATTGTTACAATTAAACAAGATGAATTTATGAGTAAGTGATTTTATTGTACCTCTAGAGTATATATTATATGAGTTGTTTTATCCAAATATAAGATGCTACATATAATTGTTCTGTCATGTTATATGTATTACATTGTCATGTGGTGAATTTAATCTACCTGTCTGGGAATTAATGTACATCACAATGCAGTTAGATCAGATGTGTGGGTTCACTATCTACAGTTGTACAAGTGGATACTAAGACAAACTAAAATAATTTATATAAACTACAACTGCTGTTCAATAAATGCAGGCAACAGAATCAAGCTTGAACAAGGATCAGTACGCCATGGATAAAAATAAAGAGGTTGATAAAGATGAGGAAATCATGAGCACCCATCATGAACACGAGGAGGTTGAACTGATTGTTATAAGTGATGAAGAACAGGAACATCACTCAGATAATGTTGTGCAAGGAGGCAATGCTGCTGCTGATGATGATGATGGTGATGATGCTGATGATGGTGATGGTGATGAAGCAATGCTAACAAGGGACAGTGAATCAGAATCTGACGATGATGAAAAATACAGAGACTTTATTCACATGGAGGACCTAATTCCAGTGGACGAGGATGAAAGGAAACTTTACTATGCCAGCCTAGAGTCACTGGACGACCTAAACTACCATGAAGCAACTCCTGGTGCAATACAACAGAGGAAAGATGATGTTGTCTTCACCATTGATATGCTGATGGGAGTCGCACAATCCAAAAAACAAGCAATCAATGATAGAATCAACAGGGACAGTGGACGTGCAAGAAAATGCATGTGTGACACGCCAGGCAAAAGCTGCAACGAAGTGATTGTAGTTTCCGACGATGAATGAGGAAGAATACATAAGCATGGATCTTTATTTATAACCTGGTAGCTTAAGTTATGTGCGTATTATATTTGCCGAATATGTTGGACATATTTTATTGTGGACACCGATTACCATAAATTATGTGTGTTTCTGTGTGGAATACAATGTTGCTCTCTGATCTATACCTACTGTGCGGGTTGCGTAAATTAACCTAGAATCAAGCTAGTAATCCTCTTTGTGCCAAACGTGTAATCGTCTCAGTATAACCATTGTGTACTCCTACTCGTGCTACAAATGTACTCGTCTCAGTAGAACCACTGTACTCTACACCATAAAGCACCTGTACATACAATATACAATAGAAAACCTGACAAGAAACAAGCAGAAATTATCTGGCACTCCTATTCATGGTAAAGCTGCACTTGAATCTACTGCATAAATTTACTAGATACACTTAGCACCAATACCAATCCAGCAGAATAGAAAGTATTAACGAAAACCACCACAGATAATCGGATACTCCTACTCGTGCATGGCGTGTACTCGACTCAGAGAACCCTGTTGCGCCCAATAGCATTTTACCTCGTTTAAACACAAATCCAAAGAACCAACAGAAGGTTAATGGCACAAAATTGATGGCAACAATGGACCAACGCGAACCTGCACAACACAACCCAAGTACTTTGTCCCAACGAACAAGTGAGGTTGTCAATCTCACCGGCTTGCTGTAACAAAGGATTAAACGTATCGAGTGGAAGATGTTTGCAAAGAAAACAGTAAAACAAGTAGATTGTATGCTATGTAAAGAATAGGACCGGGGTCCACAGTTCACTAGAGGTGTCTCTCCCATAAGATAAAAGCATGTTGGGTGAACAAATTACAGTCGGGCAATTGACAAATAGAGAAAGGCATAACAATGCATATACATGATATGATAAATATAGTGAGATTTAATTGGGCATTACGACAAAGTACATAGACCGCCATCCAACTGCATCTATGCCTAAAAAGTCCACCTTCAGGTTATCATCCGAACCCCTCCAGTATTAAGTTGCAAAGCAACAGACAATTGCATTAAGTATGGTGCGTAATGTAATCAACAACTACATCCTTAGACATAGCATCAATGTTTTATCCCTAGTGGCAACAGCACATCCACAACCTTAGAACTTTCTGTCACTGTCCCAGATTCAATGGAGGCATGAACCCACTATCGAGCATAAATACTCCCTCTTGGAGTTAAGAGTAAAAACTTGGCCAGAGCCTCTACTAGTAACGGAGAGCATGCAAGATCATAAACAACACATGAACAATAGATTGATAATCACCATAATCATAATACTCTCTATCCATCGGATCCCGACAAACACAACATATAGTATTACATATAGATGATCTTGATCATGTTAGGCAGCTCACAAGATCCAACAATGAAGCACAAGAAAAAGCGATGATGACCCACAAGTATAGGGGATCGCAACAGTCTTCGAGGGAAGTAAAACCCAAATTTATTGATTCGACACAAGGGGAGGTAAAGAATACTTATAAGCCTTAACAACTGAGTTGTCAATTCAGCTGCACCTGGAAAAGCACTAGTAACAGGGGTGATGTGAAAGTAGCAGTGATATGAGAGCAATAGTAACAGTAACACAGCAGCAGTAGTAGTAATATGAGAGCAATGGTACCAGAAAATAGTTGACATGTAGAACGAGTATATGATGATGAAAGATGGACCGGGGTTCCAAGCTATCTACACTAGTGGTAACTCTCCAATAACAAGTGTCGGGTGAACAAATTACAGTGGGCAATTGATAGGATTGATAAGGCATTAAGAAAGAACATCAATTCATTAATCATGTAGGCATGTTTTCCATATTTAGTCGTACGTGCTCGCAATGAGAAACTTGCACAACATCTATTGTCCTACCAGCCGGTGGCAGCCGGGCCTCAAGGGAATCTACTGGATATTAAGGTACTCCTTTTAATAGAGCACCGGAGCAAAGCATTAACACTCCGTGAAAACATGTGTCCCTCACATCACCGCCATCCCCTCCGGTTGTCCCGACTTCGGGGCCTTTGGTTCCGGACAGTGACATGTGCATACAACTTGTAGATACAATCTAAGCAATAATTATAGAGCTCAAATCTAAGATCATGCCACTCGGGCCCTAGTGACAAGCATTAAGCATAACAAGATTGCAGCAACAATAACTTCACAAACTTTATAGATAGACTAATCATAATGTATCATCCATCGGATCCCAACAAACACAACACCGATTACATCAGATGAATCTCAATCATGTAAGGAAGCTCATGAGATCATTGTATTGAAGTACATGGGGAGAGAATACCAACTAGCTACAGCTAGAACCCGTAGTCCATGGGGGAACTACTCACGGAGCATGATGGAGGCGATGGCGTTGATGGAGATGGCTTCCGGGGCACTTCCCCGTCCGGCGGTGCCGGGACAGAGACTTCGTCCCCCGAATTGAGTTTCGGCGCGGCGCCTGGAGTCTTTGGAGTTTCGTCAAGTGGTACGGTGTTTTTAGGTCGAAAGGGGTTAAATAGGCGAAGAGGCAGAGGGCTGACAGGTGGCCTCCTCATAGGGGCGCGGGCTAGCGGCCCACCCTCCTGGTGGCCCCTGGCTCTCCTCCCTCTCTTCTGTTCGGATGCTTCCGGAAAAATAAGATCTTTGGCGTTGATTTCGTCCAATTCCGAGAATATTGCCCGAACAGCCTTTCTGGAACCAAAAACAGCAGAAACAGAACTGGCACTGTGGCATCTTATTAATAGGTTAGTTCCGGAAACGCATAAAAACATCATAAAGTGCAAGCAAAACATGTAAGTATTGTCATAAAACAAGCATGGAACAGAAATTATGGATACGTCGGGGACGTATCAGCATCCCCAAGCTTAGTTGCTCGTCCCGAGCAGGTAAACGATAAAAAGAATAATTTCTGTAGTGACATGCTACTTACATAACCTTGATCATACTATTACAAAGCATATGAAATGAATGAAGTGACTCAAGGCAATGATCTATAGTTGCTAACAAATAGATAACATATAGCAAAACTTTTCATGGAAAGTACTTTCAAGACAAGCATCAAAAGTCTTGCACAAGAGTTAACTCATAAAGCAATAAGTTCATAGTAAAGGCATCGAAGCAACACAAAGGAGGATATAAGTTTCAGCGGTTGCTTTCAACTTTCAACATGTATATCTCATGGATATTGTCAACATAGAGTAATATGATGAATGCAAATATGCAAGTATGTAAGAATCAATGCACAGTTGACACAAGTGTTTGCTTCTAAGATGGAAAGAAGTAGGTAACTGACTCAACATAAAAGTAAAAGAATGGCCCTTCTACGAGGGAAGCATCGATTGCTATATTTGTGCTAGAGCTTTGGTTTTGAAAACATATAGAGAGCATAAAAGTAAAATTTTGAGAGGTGTTTGTTGTTGTCAACGAATGGTAGTGGGTACACTAACTACCTCATCAACCAGACTTTCAAGAGCGGCTCCCATGAAGGACGTTATCTCTACCAGCAAGGTAGATCATCCCTCTTCTCTTTTGTTTACACATGTACTTTAGTTTAGTTTTTCTTTATTTATGGATGACACTCCTCCCAACCTTTTGCTTACACAAGCCATGGCTAACCGAATCCTCGGGTGCCTTCCAACATTCACATACCATGGAGGAGTGTCTATTTGCAAAATTAAGTTGCTTACTGATGAATCAGAGCAAAACATGTGAAGAGAATTATTAATGAAAGTTAATTAATTGGGGCTGGGAACCCCATTGCCAGCTCTTTTTGCAAAATTATTGGATAAGCGGATGTGCCACTAGTCCATTGTGAAAGTCTGTCAAAAGTAAATGACAAGGTTGAAAGCTAAACACCACATACTTCCTCATGAGCTATGAAACATTAACACAAATTGAGAAGCATTTTGAATTATTTAAAGGTAGCACTCAAGCAATTTACTTTGGAATGGCAGGAAATACCACATAGTAGGTAGGTATGGTGGACACAAATGGCATAGGTTTTGGCTCAAGGTTTTTGGATGCACGAGAAGTATTCCCTCTCAGTACAAGGTTTAGGCTAGCAAGGTTATTTGAAGCAAACACAAGTATGAACCGGTACAGCAAAACTTACATAAGAACATATCGCAAGCATTATAATACTCTACATGTCTTCCTTGTTGCTCAAACACTTTTACCAGAAAATATCTAGACCTTAAGAGAGATCAATTATGCAAACCAATTTTAACAAGCTTACGGTAGTTCTCCACTAATAGGTTTAAACTACATGCAAAAACTTATGATCTACTTGAGAGCTCAAAACAATTGCCAAGTATCAAATTATCCAAGACATATGAGGCATTTTCTTTTCCCAACCAAATAAAGATAAATATTGTAGCTTCCAACTTTTATTCATTGAACATTAAAAGTAAAACGAAGAACAAGTGTTCATATGAAAAAGCGGAGCGTGTCTCTCTCCCAAACATGGATTGCTAGGATCCGAATTTATTCAAACATAAACAAAACGAAAAATAAACACACAGACGCTCCAAGTAAAGCACATAAGATGTGACCGAATAAAAATATAGTTTCAATAGAAGAAACCTGATAAGTTGATGAAGAAGGGGATGCCTTGGGCATCCCCAAGCTTAGACGCTTGAGTCTTCTTGAAATATGCAGGGATGAACCACGGGGGCATCCCCAAGCTTAGACTTTTCACTCTTCTTGATCATATATCATCCTCCTCTCTTGACCCTTGAAAACTTCCTTCACAACAAACTTCTCATAAACTTCATTAGAGGGGTTAGTACTCAAAAAAATTGAATCCACCTTGGTCCTGTAGTGACACATTGCAAGAACTCAATAAAACATTAGCTACAGCTCTCCACGTCTAGAAAGCCTCACATAAAGTCCACAAGAGACAATGCAAAAAACAGAGACAGAATCTGCCAAAACAGAACAGCCAGTAAACACGAATTTTTACGGGGTACTTCCGTTGCTCAAATCAGAAAACTCAAAACTAATGAAAGTTGCGTACATATCTGAGGATCACGCACGTAAATTGGCAGATTTTTCTGAGTTTCCTACAGAGAAATTTGCCCAGATTCGTGACAGATAGAAATCTGTTTCTGCGCAGGAATCCAAATCTAGTATCAACCTTCGATTAGAGGCTTCACTTGGCACAACAAAACACAAAACTAAGATAAGGAGAGGTTGCTACAGTAGTAAACAACTTCCAAGACACAAATATAAAACAAAGTACTGTAGCAAAATAACACATGGGTTATCTCCCAAGAAGTTCTTTTCTTTATAGCCATTAAGATGGGCTCAGTTTTAAATGATGCACTCGCAAGAAATAGTATTTGAAGCAAAAGAGAGCATCAAAAAGCAAATTCAAAACACATTTAAGTCTAACCCACTTCCTATGCATAGGAATCTTGTACACAAATAAATTCATGAAGAACAAAGTGATAAGCATAAGAAGATAAAACAAGAGTAACTTCAAAATTTTAAGCATATAGAGAGGTGTTTTAGCACCATGAAAATTTCTACTACCATATTTTCCTCTCTCATAATAATTTTCAGTAGCTTCATGAATAAACTCAACAATATAACTATCACATGCAGCATACTTTTCATGATTTCCAAACACATAATTTTTATCAAGTTCAAGAATAGTGGAATTAAAACTTTCAAACTTACTTTTATTAATAATATAACAAGGTAGGTGATCAATCTCAATAGATATGGGACTCATAGAATAAGTCAAGAACTCTCCAATCCCATTTTCATTAGTAGTACAATTAATATTATCAAGTAACATAGGACCATCATCTAGAGCTTTATCATAAACATTTGCCAAGCAAAATTCTTTAGTACCATGCATTTCGACATCAGGCACAAACAAAGCATTATCATAAGATTTATCAAAGTAGCATGGATTATCATAAATAACAGTAGCATAATCATTCTCACAAGTATTACTCATAGGTACTATTTCAAGAGAATCCACAGGAACATAACATTCAACCTCTTCCGGTAAGCATGGAGGACAATCAAATAGTGTAAGAGATAAAGAGTTACTCTCATTAGAAGGTTGACATGGGTAGCTAATCCATTCTTCCTCCTTTTGTTCGTCGCTCTCTTCTTCTTTTTCATCCAATGAGCTTTCAAGTTCATCAATTTCCTCCTCTTTTTCATCCAATGAGCTTTCAGGTTCATCAATTTCTTCTTCCACCGGTTCCTGCAAATTGTGAGTGCATTCTTGTGCATTAATGTGTCTCTCTTTATAATCAAGGATATAAGGATTCCTACTGTAGCATTCTATGCAAGAATTAAGGATAGTAGAGACATAATCTTTAAGGTCCTTACAAATAGCACAAGTTTCATAATTCTCAACCATGAAGGATTCTATCTCGGAGGCTCCCATAAATAAGACAAATTGTTCTACCTCTTCGAACCCATAATGAATATAGCAATTCCGATTATAGTTCTTAATTAAAAATTCCTCACTAGAGCCACATTGAAATTTAAGATGTTTAGTATCATGTTGAGAGCAACAGTTTATATCATGGCGTCTAAGCAAGATTCTAGCAATTGTATTCAATTTTTCTATCATAGCACTCATTATTTTACCACTTCTTGATTCTCTATAATTATTATAACATTCTATAAGCTCCAAGTAGTTTGTTGGTTCTCCCATAACAGCAGTTTTTAATTTTTAGATTTTTCAAATTTTTATGGATTTTTGGGTATATGAGGAAAATAAAACAAGACAAAAAGAAACTAAGCAAAAGTAAACTACGCAAAATAATACTAGACAGAAATAAACTAAGCACAAATAAACTAAACAAAAGTAAACTAGCAAGACAAAATAAAATAAATGCAGAGAGAGATGTAGAGTGTACTCCCCAGGTGAACTTATGAGTAGAGCTATGCCTGCTCAACGGCGCCAGAAAATAGTCTTGATGACCCACAAGTATAGGGGATCGCAACAGTCTTCGAGGGAAGTAAAACCCAAATTTATTGATTCGACACAAGGGGAGGTAAAGAATACTTATAAGCCTTAACAACTGAGTTGTCAATTCAGCTGCACCTGGAAAAGCACTAGTAACAGGGGTGATGTGAAAGCAGTGATATGAGAGCAATAGTAACAGTAACACAACAGCAGTAGTAGTAATATGAGAGCAATGGTACCAGAAAAAGTTGACATGTAGAACAAGTATATGATGATGAAAGATGGACCGGGGTTCCAAGCTATCTACACTAGTGGTAACTCTCCAATAACAAGTGTCGGGTGAACAAATTACAGCTGGGCAATTGATAGGATTGATAAGGCATTAAGAAAGAACATCAATTCATTAATCATGTAGGCATGTTTTCCATATTTAGTCGTACGTGCTCGCAATGAGAAACTTGCACAACATCTATTGTCCTACCAGCCGGTGGCAGCCGGGCCTCAAGGGAATCTACTGGATATTAAGGTACTCCTTTTAATAGAGCACCGGAGCAAAGCATTAACACTCCGTGAAAACATGTGTCCCTCACATCACCGCCATCCCCTCCGGTTGTCCCGATTTCTGTCACTTCGGGGCCTTTGGTTCCGGACAGTGACATGTGCATACAACTTGTAGATACAATCTAAGCAATAATTATAGAGCTCAAATCTAAGATCATGCCACTCGGGCCCTAGTGACAAGCATTAAGCATAACAAGATTGCAGCAACAATAACTTCACAAACTTTATAGATAGACTAATCATAATGTATCATCCATCGGATCCCAACAAACACAACACCGATTACATCAGATGAATCTCAATCATGTAAGGAAGCTCATGAGATCATTGTATTGAAGTACATGGGGGAGAGAATACCAACTAGCTACAGCTAGAACCCGTAGTCCATGGGGGAACTACTCACGGAGCATGATGGAGGCGATGGCGTTGATGGAGATGGCTTCCGGGGCACTTCCCCGTCCGGCAGGTGCCGGGAGACTTGTCCCCGAATTGGAGTTTCGCGGCGGCGGCGCCCTGGAGTCTTTTTGGAGTTTCGTCAAGTGGTACGGTGTTTTTAGGTCGAAAGGGGTTAAATAGGCGAAGAGGCGGGAGGGCTGACAGGTGGCCTCCTCATAGGGGGCGCAGGCTAGCGCGCGCCCACCCTCTGGTGGCCCCGGCTCTCCTCGACTCTTCTTCGGTGTTCTGGATGCTTCGGGAAAAATAAGATCTTTGGCGTTGATTTCGTCCAATTCCGAGAATATTGCCCGAACAGCCTTTCTGGAACCAAAACAGAAAAGGAACGCACTGTGGCATCTTATTAATAGGTTAGTTCCGAAAACGCATAAAAACATCATAAAGTGCAAGCAAAACATGTAAGTATTGTCATAAAACAAGCATGGAACGACAGAAATTATGGATACGTCGGGGACGTATCGACGACCATCTAGCTACTGCTATGGACCCATGGTCCGGGGGTGAACTACTCACTCATCACTCCGAGGCGACCATGGCGGTGTAGAGTCCTCCGGGAGATGAATCCCCTCTCCCGGTGCCGGAGGCGATCTCCGAATCCCCGAGATGGGATTCGCGGCGGCGTCTCATTAAGGTTTTCCGTATCGTGGCTCTCGGATGGGGTTTCGCGACGGAAGCTTTAAGTAGGCGGAGGGTCAACGCGGGGGCCACACGAGGGCCCAGGAGGTAGGTCGGCGCGGCCGGGCCCGGGCCGCGCCGCCCCCTGGCTGCCTCGTGGCCCCACTTCGTTATCTCTTCGGTCTTCTGGAAGCTTCGTGCAAAAATAGGACCCTGGGCGAAAGTTTCGTCCAATTCCGAGAATATTTCTTTACTAGGATTTCTGAAACCAAAAACAGCAGAAAACAGCAACTGGCTCTTCGGCATCTTGTTAATAGGTTAGTTCCAGAAAATGCATAAATATGACATATAATGTGCATAAAACATGTAGGTATCATCAATAAAGTAGCATGGAACATAAGAAATTATCGATACGTTGGAGACGTATCAGCATCCCCAAGCTTAGTTCGTCCCGAGCAGGTAAAACGATAACAAAGATAATTTCTGAAGTGACATGCCATCATAATCTTGATCATACTATTTGTAAACATATGTAATGAATGCAGCGATCAAAGCAAAGGTAATGACATGAGTAAACAATGAATCATATAGCAAAGACTTTTCATGAATAGTACTTCAAGACAAGCATCAATAAGTCTTGCATAAGAGTTAACTCATAAAGCAATAAATCAAAGTAAAGGTGTTGAAGCAACACATAGGAAGATTAAGTTTCAGCGTTTGCTTTCAACTTATAACATGTATATCTCATGGATATTGTCAACATAAAGTAATATAACAAGTGCAATATGCAAGTATGTAGGAATTAATGCACAGTTCACACAAGTGTTTGCTTCTTAAGGTGGAAGGAGATAGGTAAACTGACTCAACAATAAAAGTAAAAGAATGGTCCTTCAATGAGGAAAGCATCGATTGCTGTATTTGTGCTAGAGCTTTTATTTTGAAAACATGAAACAATTTTGTCAACGGTAGTAATAAAGCATATGAGTTATGAAAATTATATCTTACAAGTTGCAAGCCTCATGCATAGTATACTAATAGTGCCCGCACCTCGTCCTACTTAGCTTGGACTACCGGATCTTTGCATGCCATGTTTCAACCAAGTGTCACAAAGGGGTACCTCCATGCCGCCTGTACAAAGGTCTAAGGAGAATGCTCGCATTTTGGATTTCTCGCTTTTGATTATTCTCAACTTAGACATCCATACCGGGACAACATGGACAACAGATAATGGACTCCTCTTAAATGCATAAGCATGTAGCAAAGTTATTATTCTCATATGAGATTGAGGATATATGTCCAAAACTGAAACTTCCACCATGATTCATGGCTTTAGTTAGCGGCCCAATGTTCTTCTCTAACAATTTTGCATGCTCCAACCACTAAAATGATAGACCTTCAGACAAGACGGACATGCATAGCAACTCACATGATATTCAACAATAGTTGATGGCGTTCCCAGAAGCATGGTTATCGCACAACAAGCAACTTAATAAAATATAAAGTGCATAAGTACATATTCAATACTACGATAGTTTTTAAGGCTATTTTGTCCCATGAGCTATATATTGCAAAGGTGAATGATGGAATTTTAAAGGTAGCACTCAAGCAATTTACTTTGGAATGGCGGAGAAATACCATGTAGTAGGTAGGTATGGTGGACACAAATGGCATAGTGGTTGGCTCAAGGATTTTGGATGCATGAGAAGTATTCCCTCTCGATACAAGGTTTAGGCTAGCAAGGTTATTTGAAGCAAACTCAAGGATGAACAAGTGCAGCAAAACTCACATAAAAGACATATTGTAAACATTATAAGACTCTACACTGTCTTCCTTGTTGTTCAAAACTCAATACTAGATATTATCTAGACCTTAGAGAGACCAAATATGCAAATCAAATTTTAGCAAGCTCTATGTATTTCTTCATTAATGGGTGCAAAGCATATGATGCAAGAGCTTAAACATGAGCACAACAATTGCCAAGTATCACATTATCCAAGACATTTTAGAATTACTACATGTAGCATTTTCCAATTCCAACCATATAACAATTTAACGAAGAAGAAACTTCGCCATGAACATTATGAGTAAAGCCTAAGGACACATGTGTCCATATGCAACAGCGGAGCGTGTCTCTCTCCCACAAAGTGAATGCTAGGATCCATCTTATTCAAACAAAAACAAAAACGAAAACAAACCGACGCTCCAAGTAAAGAACACAAGATGTGATTGAATAAAAATATAGTTTCAGGGGAGGAACCTGATGATGTTGTCGATGAAGAAGGGGATGCCTTGGGCATCCCCAAGCTTAGACGCTTGAGTCTTCTTAAAATATGCAGGGATGAACCACGGGGGCATCCCCAAGCTTAGAGCTTTCACTCCTCTTGATCATAGTATATCATTCTCCTCTCTTGACCCTTGAAAACTTCCTTCACACCAAACTTCAAGCAAACTCATTAGAGGGTTAGTGCACGATTAATAATTCACACATTCAGAGGTGACACAATCATTATTTTCACTTCTGGACATTGCATAATGCTACTGGACATTTAGTGGATCAAAGAAATAAATCCAACATAGCAAAAGAGGCAATGCGAAATAAAAGGCAGAATCTGTCAAAAACAGAACAGTCCGTAAAGACGAATTTAGAAATGGCACCAGACTTGCTCAAATGGAAAAACTCAAAACTAATGAAAGTTGCGTACATATCTGAGGATCACGCTCGTAAATTGGCAGATTTTTTCGAATTTTCTACAGATAATTGTGCCCAGATTCGTGACAGACAGCAATGCTGTTTCTGCGCAGCGATCCCAAATATAACATCAACTTTGACATAGAAACTTTACTTGGCACAAAAACTTGATAAGGAGAGGTTGCTACAGTAGTAAACAACTTCCAAGACTCAACAAAACAAAAAATTGCTGTAGGTAAAAACATGGGTTGTCTCCCATAAGCGCTTTTCTTTAACGCCTTTCAGCTAGGCGCAGAAAGTGCAAATCAAGTATTATCGAGAGTGAAGCATCAACATCATTATTTTTCATGCAAACACAACTTGTTGCAGAGGGTGCTTTAGGTGCTCCATTATCTAAATTTTCTATGGTGGTGCTAGGGGTTTTAGCAATTTTAGGCCTATAGTAATTCTTTTGTTTAGGCACTTTAGAGGCATACATGAATTTTTGCTCTTTACCCACATAGGCTTTCTCATTATACTTGAGAGAAGAAAAGGTTGAACCCAAGGTTCCCATAGCTTTTTCAAGTTCATCAATCCTATTGGTTTGATTATCATGGATAACACAAGTTCCTAGGACACTAATTCTTTCATCAATTCCTCCTAGGGATTTATCAAGTTCATCAGTTTTATCCAATAACATTTCTAATTTAGTTTCAATACTTGGAAAATTTTTCTCTATGGTTTCCAATTTTTTCATAACATCTTCAAGAGAGATTTCAGTTTTAACTTCATTAACAGGTGGTATTCCAACTAGACTCTCAATGATGCAACTAGCTTCTAAAGCGGGAGTACCTAGGAAATTACCTCCCGAAAGAGTATCAAGAACATATCTATTCCAACTAGATAAACCAACATAAAAGTTCCTAAGAAGGATAGTGGTGGAGTGTTTCTTAATGCACCTATGATGAGCATTACTAATTCTATACCAAGCGTCTTTAAAACTTTCTCCACCTTGTTGCTTAAAAGAACGAACTTCAACTTCAGGATTACTCATTTTAGTAGCAGTAAAATAAAACAAACTAGATAGAGTAAATGCAAGTAATTAATTTTTTTGTGTTTTTGATATAGAGAGCAAGACAGTAAATAAAGTAAAACTAGCAACTAATTTTTTTGCATTTTAATTTAGTGCAGCAAACAAAGTAGTAAATAAAATAAAGCAAGACAAAAACAAAGTAAAGAGATTGAGAAGTGGAGACTCCCTTGCAGCGTGTCTTGATCCCCGGCAACGGCGCCAGAAAAAGAGCTTGATGGCGTGTAACTCACACGTTCGTTGGGAACCCCAAGAGGAAGGTATGATGCGCACGTAGCAAGTTTCCCTCAGAAAGAAACCAAGGTTTAATCGAACCAATAGGAGCCAAGAAGCACGTTGAAGGTTGATGGTCGCGAAATGTGATGCGGCGCAACACCAGGGATTCCGGCGCCAACGCGGAACCTGCACAACACAACCCAAGTACTTTGTCCCAACGAAAGTGAGGTTGTCAATCTCACCGGCTTGCTGTAACAAAGGATTAAACGTATCGAGTGGAAGATGTTTGCAAAGAAACAGTAAAACAAGTAGATTGTATGCTATGTAAAGAATAGGACCGGGGTCCACAGTTCACTAGAGGTGTCTCTCCCATAAGATAAAAGCATGTTGGGTGAACAAATTACAGTCGGGCAATTGACAAATAGAGAAAGGCATAACAATGCATATACATGATATGATAAATATAGTGAGATTTAATTGGGCATTACGACAAAGTACATAGACCGCCATCCAACTGCATCTATGCCTAAAAAGTCCACCTTCAGGTTATCATCCGAACCCCCTCCAGTATTAAGTTGCAAAGCAACAGACAATTGCATTAAGTATGGTGCGTAATGTAATCAACAACTACATCCTTAGACATAGCATCAATGTTTTATCCCTAGTGGCAACAGCACATCCACAACCTTAGAACTTTCTGTCACTGTCCCAGATTCAATGGAGGCATGAACCCTATCGAGCATAAATACTCCCTCTTGGAGTTAAGAGTAAAAACTTGGCCAGAGCCTCTACTAGTAACGGAGAGCATGCAAGATCATAAACAACACATGAACAATAGATTGATAATCACCATAATCATAATACTCTCTATCCATCGGATCCCGACAAACACAACATATAGTATTACATATAGATGATCTTGATCATGTTAGGCAGCTCACAAGATCCAACAATGAAGCACAACAAGGAGAAGACGACCATCTAGCTACTGCTATGGACCCATGGTCCAGGGGTGAACTACTCACTCATCACTCCGGAGGCGACCATGGCGGTGTAGAGTCCTCCGGGAGATGAATCCCCTCTCCGGCAGGGTGCCGGAGGCGATCTCCGAATCCCCGAGATGGGACGCGGCGGCGCGTCTCAAGGTTTTCCGTATCGTGGCTCTCGCTGGGGTTTCGCGACGAAGCTTTAAGTAGGCGGAGGGTCAACGCGGGGGCCACACGAGGGGCCCAGGAGGTAGGTCGGCGCGGCCAGGGCCTAGGCCGCGCCGGCCACCCCCGGCTGCCTCGTGGCCCCACTTCGTTATCTCTTGAAGCTTCGTGCAAAAATAGGACCTACACCTAAAGCACCGTAATACAATATTCTAGAAAACCTGACAAGAAACAAGCAGAAAATCTGGCATCCATCTTGTTAAAGGTTAGTTGAAAATGCATAAATATGACATAATACATTAGCATCAATCAATCAGTAGAATAAAGTATAAGAAAACATCGATAATCGATACTCCTACTCGTGCAGCAGAGGTACTCGACTCAGTAGAACCACTGTACTCTACCCAATAAATCACCTGTACCTACGTTATACAACACAAATCCTGACAAAGAAAACCAACAGAAATTAACTGGCACTCCTATTCATGGTACAGATGTACTTGTATCTACTGAAAAAATGTACTCGATACACTTAGCATCAGTACCTACCCCGCAGAATCGAAAGTAGTAATGAAAACCACCACAGATAATCTGATACTCCTGCTCGTGCCGAATATGTACTCGTCTCAGTAGAACCACTGTACTCCATACAATAAAGCACCTGTACCTACGTTGTACAACAGAAATCCTGACAAGAAAACCAACAGAAATTATCTAAAACTCCTATTCTTGATACACATGCACTCGTCTCTGCTGCAAAATTGTACTCGACATTCCTAGCACCAGTACCTACTCCGCAGAATCGAAAGCAATAACGAAAACCACAACATATAATCTGGTACTCCTACTCGTGCTGCAGACGTACTCGTCTCAGTAGAACAATTGTACTCCATACCATAAAGCACCTGTACCTACGATGTACAATGAAAACCTGACAAGAAACCAACAGAAATTATATAGCACTCCCCTATTCATGATACACATGCACTCGTCTCTGCTGCAAAAATGTACTCGACACTCTTAGCACCAGTACCTACCTCGCAGAGAAACGCAAATATAAAGATAAAACAACACGGATGATCGAAAATATGAGCAAAAAACAACAGACTAGCAGTCCCCATAATAGTACATATGTAAATGTGTAAATTCCACAGATACTAGCTAAACTGAACTATAAACCATAGATAAATACGAGGTGTGTACAACAATAAACAGAAGATAATTAAAGTCAAGTACCACGTACATGGTACATTACATTGTACTCAACAACATAAAGTCTTACAAGATAACCATACCGAACACGACACAATAAAGTCTTACAAGACAACCATAACCAACACGGCACAATAAAGTCTTACAAAACAACCATAACCAACACGGCACGATGTAACAATCTGCCACACACAACTTCAGAAGTTGGATTTGGATGCAAAAGCATCTAACACCTCTGCATAATCGGTAGGTTGAGCTTCAACATAGTAAACTTGTCTGACATGGAAGGGTCCAAAAAAGTCATAATTGAATATGTGGCCAGTAACTTTATGCAGGTCACTAGGATCTTGGAACTTGACAAGAACACTTCCATGATGGTAGTTCTCCATGGCAAGGAACTTTGTGTGACCAAGAAACTTGCTCAAAGCATGAGCGACAACGAATGTGCTGGTAAAAAACACTGATATACTAAACGTAGCTTCTCCAATTGTATCGACAGGACCAACATCAATTCCAAGCATATCCATTGTAATCCTTGGAAGTTCCGTACTTGGGTTTATATTCTAGAAAATTGAATTTCAAACAAGAGGGATCAAAGTTAGTAAGTGCGTATATTCCTGTGCAAGATGACTGAAAAAATAAAAAAAATAAAACAAATACCTTGGCAATATCTTCGAACTTACGGATTCTTGAAGCATATGCCTCATCAACTGCATCTTCAACCCTAGGCTTTTTTGAAACTTCTCCGAGATCAACTGCATCCTCAACCAAGGACCTTTTTGAAGCTTCACCAGAATCCATCACAAACCGTGCTTTGTGAGTACCAGCTTCTACAACACCACAAGAAAAAATAATGAAAATAAAGAACAAATATCATTTGGACCCATACAAGCAACCGAACAAAATAATGTTCTATAAGAGCAGGAAATCTTGCAACAAACGAGCATGCTAGAAATATAAAAAAGATAATTCTATGGTTCTTAGACTCATCATCTACAAAAACCGCAATTTAGAAATAAGAAATAGATACAGATCTGGAAGAAATAAAGAAAAAACCAATACAATCGACCGAACAAAATAATGGTTTGAAAGAGAAGGAAATGATGCCTCCAACTAACTTGAATAAGAAATCTTGCAACAAACGAGCATGCTATTAATATAAAAAAGATAAATCTATGGTTCGTAAACTGCTCATCTACAGAAGCAGCAGTTTAGGATAAGAAATAGATACAGATCTGGAAGAAATAGACGAAAAGGAGGTAGTTACAAAGCGTGAGAAATAGAGGATGTCCGAGAAAAAGTTTAAGAGGAATAAAGAAGAAACAAAATAAGAACTACACCAGAAACATAAACAATATATCTATAGGATTACAGAATGAATTTACGAGGGAAATAAACAAACAAAGAAATGAACATATTACGGAAACCCTAACCAGGAAGGGAAGATGTTGAGCAGAGAGCGGAGCGGAGACGGGAACCCTAACCAGGAAGGGAAGATGGTGAGCAGAGAGCGGAGCGAAGACGGAAACCCTAACCAGGAAGGAACAGAATATAAAACCGGCGGACTCGGACATAGGCACCCCAAATGGGCCTGCCATAGATAGTACCCGGGATTTACTGAAGGCCCACTATCCGAAGAATAAGAAGATTCGGGAGCCCAAGATGTATTAAGGAAAGCTAGAGTTGTAATAGGAAGTATTATTTGTAATCTGGCGGGACGAGTTAGAAACCGTCCCGAACTCTGTAACTTGTACGATACGAAACCCTCGGCTCCACCTCCTATATAAGGGGAGTCGAGGGACAAAGAAAGGATCGAATCTGTCAACATAACCCTAGTTTTCATAATCGCCGAGTACTTTTCGCCTAAACCTTCGAGATCTACTTGCCCTCTACTTCTAGCAAAACCCTAGTCTACAATCTGTAGGCATTGACAAGTTAATCCTTTGTCAATTGGCGCCGTCTGTGGGAACTAGAGGCTGCAAGGATCTGATCTCGATGGCACGTTCAAGATCTTCGACTTCATCAACAGCAAGCAACGCGATGGATCGAGGTAACAAGGGAAAAACTGATCTATTCAATTTTATTCCTCACCCGCCCTCCCGTATGGATGCATGTGCCTATCTGGAGGAGCCCATCGTCATGACGTTCGGAGAATTCCGATTTGGCGTCAACAAGGAAGGATCCTACCGTCTCGAAGTTCCGATCTCGTCGGAATTTTCAGCGGTCGACTCCAACTTTTCGTCGACCGACGAGGAGTTTTCGTCGACATACTTCGTCGACAACAAGGCAAGCGGAAAGCTCGCCAAGATCTTCAGCAACACATCCTTCGAGTCATCTGCGGACTCCTTTATAAGCAGCGACTCCGACAGCGTCGACAGCTTCAACTTCATCGACAAGTCTGCTGCCATCGGAAAGGTCTTCACCACTCTATATGATGGTGTCACCAATCCCGACAAAAATCAATGCACAAAATACCATCAGATCTATGTGGTAGAAGGGGCAGGCACATCAGACCCGCCAACATCAGAGGCTTTCGACGAATTGGGAAATCCATACGTCGATCCCGCTGATCTCAGACATGGTCTAGGCACCAAATATCCTGGATCCACAACTCGCGCAAGAGTACAGCTCCCGCAAAGTGCGTGGGATAGGGCTGCGAAAGCCATGGATGGTTCAGAACCCATGACCAACACCGCTACTGCACAAGAACTTCAAGCATATCAATATAGACTTGCTCGAGTAAGCAGAGAGTTGGAAAAACAGACAGCATCCTTGAATAGGAGAAAAGAAGCAGCTTCCGCATCAGAGGCAGATTTAAGTCGCCTTTCAGGAAATACAGGAGATAGTCACAGAGAAGCTCGGAGGAGAGCAATGTCTCGACTGCAAAACATACCTGAAGCAGAAAGAGGAAACATAATCCAAAATCTCGACATGTCCTTTATGTCGATCGACGAAAGAGGAAATATCATCCCGAAAACGCCAGAGGCAGGTTACATGGCAACACAAGCATACATCTTGGCGTCCAGACCACCTCCTGGGGACCCGAGAGAACCATTGTTCAATATGGCAATGGCTGGAGTAGGGGTTATGGGAACAGCGTTTGCAACAACGCCTCCCGAAGAAAATCCCAGACAAAATAGTCCACGACCCGCTGCAGCAGTTCAAGACCCACCAAGAGCAAGTGGAGCACAGCAGTCCAAGTAAGGGTGGACAGAGCGCGACAAGAAAGGAGGGACCGTCAGTACTCGCCAGAGCTTGCCGACGAAGATATGTGTGGGCTCCCATGCTTTACGAGAAGAGTGCGAAAAACTCGAGTCCCAAAAGGGTTCAAGTTACCCGAGAATTTCAAGAAGTTCGACGGCCTGCAAGATCCCGAGGATTGGCTCGTGGATTATCTCGAGATGGTGAAACTGGTAGGAGGAACCAGAGCAACAGCTATGCAAAGTATCCAAGTTCACCTGAGTGGTGCCGCAAGATCTTGGATAAAGAAACTCCCCTTGAACTCCATCGACAGCTGGGAAACCTTTGAGGACATCTTCGTGAAGAACTTCCGATCCACCTGCAAAAAACCCGCGTCGTTGGAAGAATTACGAGCGTGTCGACAAAAACATGACGAGTCGATGAGAAAATATATACAGCGGTGGAACATTATCAAAAACTCGGCAGAAGACATATCTGACGAGAGGGCAATAGATGCGTTCGTGGCAGGAATCCGACGAGCAGACTTCGTCGAGGACTTGGGGAGAACTAATCCCAAGACAATCTCAGCGTTGATGGAAATCGCTAACAAGTGGGCAGATGGAGAAGACGCAATATACAACAAACGACACAGGTCGCCAGAAGAGGATCGTAGTCGAAACTATCAAAATAGAAGGCGATTTTCTCGCCAGTTCTACAACAACGATGCTCCCGGCCACATATCAGCTGGTTTTCGAGGAAACTCTGGTGGAAATAGTCGAGATGATTATCAAAGGAGCAATGAGCAACAAGGCGACAATAGAGGTGATTTTCGTGGCAACAGACAAAATAGTGGACCAAGAATTCAGAGACCTTACGTGTCTCCCGAAGAGATGATGAACGGTCCATGTCAAATGCACTTTTACCTCGACAACAATGGAAAGAGACAGTCAGGACATCTCCAGAAAGACTGCCGCAATTTTCAGGCAATGTTGCGAGCCGCAGGAATCGCAAATGCCCAAGCAAATAACAGAAATCCTCGGGAGCCAAGGAGCGAGATTCACCTTCCACCTCCTCCCGCAATAACCGAAGAAAATCGACACCAGCTCAGAATAGCGGCAGCACCACAACCACCACCATATGTCGATCCCAATTCCAATGGCGCAGTTTTGATGATTCAGAAAGCTAGGCCGTCCAATAGGGCGCAGAAGGTCATATCTCGACAAGTGTTTATGGCAGAGAAGATGCCTCCACCAACAGTCGAGTATCTAAATTGGTCGGGCAAGACATAGGCTTCACAATCGCGGATCATCCGCAGCAAGTTCCTCGACCAGGACAATCAGCACTTATTCTACCCGCAGTAATTGCTGGGTTCGACGTGTGCGAGTTTTCATAGATGGCGGCAGCAGTCTAAACCTCATGTATGCAGACACATTGAGGAAGATGAACATATCCCTGGCAAACTTGAAACCAACTGACACACGCTTTCACGGGATCACACCAGAGAAGCCAAGTTACCCATTGGGCAAGATCAACCTCGACGTTCAGTTTGGAACCCGAGAAAACTACAGAATAGAGAACCTGGAGTTCGAAGTTGTGGATTTCCCGTCGCAATATCACGCTTTGTTGGGACGACCAGCGTACGCCAGGTTCATGGCAGTGCCGCATTATACATATCTGTTGTGGAGGTTGCCTGGGCCTAAGGGACCTATCACAATCAAAGGAAGCTTTGCACTGGCCGATAAATGCGACAAAGATTTCCATCGACTGTCAGAAACTTTCGGGATGCAAGCAGAATATGCGGCACCTAGGTTCACTGATTATGATGTGCTGCCAGAGGTAGGAAGATCTAAGGAGCCAACTTTCAATATAAATAAAGATTCAAAAGAGGTACAGATCCACCCGACAGATCCAAAGAAAACGACGTCCATTGCTGCAAACATGGATGTCGCATAGGAAAGCTCGTCGAGTTCCTCCGTGAGACTGGAAAATCTTCGCATGGTGTCCAGCTGACATGAGTACCAGGGAACTTGCCGAGCACCACCTCAATTTGGATCCTCTTGCACGACCAGTAAAGCAACCTTTGCGGCGTTTTTCAGAGCCTAGCCGCAAAGCTATGTTATCAGAAATAGATCGACTCAAAGATGCCGGATTCATCAGAGAAATATCTACAGAAGCCACATGGGTAGCTAACCCAGTGATGGTGCCGAAGAAACACACAATAGTCCTTCGCATGTGCGTTGACTTTACGTGTCTCAATAAACATTGTCCCAAGGATCACTTTCCCCTCCCAAGGATCGATCAAATCATCGACTCCACGGCAGGATGTGAACGTCTTTCCTTCCTGGACGCATATTCTGGTTATAACCAGATCAGATTGAAAGAAGAAGATGAAGCCAAGACAGCGTTCATCACACCTTATGGCGTGTTTTGCTACAAAACAATGCCCTTTGGTCTGAAAAACGCGGGAGCAACATATCGGATGATGCAGAAGTGCCTAGCAACACAGATCGGGAAAATGTACAAGTCTACATCGACGATGTCGTAATAACATCAAAGAAAGGGTCAACGTTGATTGAAGATTTGAAGGAAACCTTCGACAACCTCGACAAGTTCTGCCTCAAGCTGAACCCGACAAAGTGCTCTTTTGGAGTACCCGCAGGAGAACTTCTCGGGTTCTTAGTATCAGCAAGGGGGATTGAAGCTAATCCCGAAAAAATACAGGCCATCGTCACTATGAGAAAGCCAACAAAGTTGAAGGAAATACAACAGTTAACGGGGCGAGTCGCAGCTTTAAGCAGATTCGTCGCCAGGCTAGGAGAAAAGGCGCTGCCGTTTTATGCGTTAATCAAGCAAGGGGAAAAATTTCAATGGAACGAGGAAGCAGACAGAGCTTTCGAGAATCTCAAGCGAGCAATTTCGACACCGCCGATATTGGTGGCGCCAAAAGAGAAAGAACCTCTCCTCTTGTACATTGCAGCTACACCTCAGGTGGTCAGCACGGCCCTAGTGGTCGAAAGGGAAGAAGAAGGCAAGCTTCATGGAGTTCAAAGGCCAGTATATTTCATCGAAGTACTGTCGCCGTCAAAACAGCGGTACCCGCAATACCAAAAGCTAGCATATGGAGTATTCACGACAGCAAGAAAATTGCGACACTACTTTTCGGCGCACCCGATAATAGTGGTCAATGAGGCTCCCTTATCAAATATACTGAACAACCCAGAAGCCACGGGTCGTGTCTCCCTTTGGGGAATAGAACTTTCCCCTCGGGACATCACGTATGAAAAAGAAAAGCAATAAAGTCGCAGGTCTTACCAGATTTCATCGCAGAGTGGATGGAGCTACAAAACACGGGACCCCCAGATTTATCGAGGACTTGGACCATGAACTTCGACGGGTCCAAGAGATTGGAAGGTGCCGGAGCAGGCGTGATATTAGTTTCACCTGAAGGCGACAAGTTGAAGTATGTTCTGCGGATGACGTTCCCAAACGCATCTAACAATGAAGCAGAATATGAAGCTCTCATACACGGGATGAAGATGGCGAAAGCTTGCGGTGCAACCCGATTGAAAATTTTCGGCGACTCACAGTTGGTAGCACAGCAAGTAATGAACCAATGCGACGCAGTCAACGAGAGTATGATAGCATACAAGGAGGTGTACAATGAGCTGGAGAAGCTATTCGATGGTTGTGAGGTAAACCACATCAGCAGGATGAGCAACGATGAAGCCGACGTTCTCGCAAACATCGGGTCACAATGCCTCGCAATCCCTCCAGGTGTGTTTTGGGAAGAGATAAGCGAAAGATCAACAAAGCCAGCAAAAACAAAAAAGGAGAAGAAAGAGAAAACCTCGACTGTCACCAAGACACAGCAGAAGAAGAAGAAGAAGAGCAAGAACTAGTCATGATGGTACAAGTTCCATGGATGCAGGCCTACATATCATACATCCTAAGGAAAGTCATACCCGACGATCCAGTCGAAGCAAGGCGAATAATTAGGCGATCAAAAGCTTTCACTGTGGTAAAAGGGGAACTGTACAAACGCAGTATTTCGGGTGTGCTACAACGGTGTGTTACACCCGAAGAAGGAAGGATCATCCTAAAAGACGTGCATGAAGGGATATGCGGACACCATGCGAGCAGCAGAGCCATCGCGGCAAAGGTTTTCAGAGCAGGATTCTATTGGCTCACAGCAATCGAAGACGCAAAGGAGATAGTGCGCACTTGCGACGCGTGTCAAAGATTTGCGGCAAGACCTCACTCTCCTGCCGCAGAACTTATGCCAATCCCACTATCTTGGCCTTTTGCTCAATGGGGTCTCGACATGGTGGGAAAACTACACAAAGCTTCGCCAGGAGGTTATGAGTATATGCTTGTTGCTGTCGACAAGTTTACAAAATGGATCGAAGCAAAGCCGATAAATTCACCGGACGGCGCGTCAGCGATTAAGTTCGTGAAAAGCATTGTCTTCAGATTTGGAGTTCCTCACAGTATTGTGACAGACAACGGCAGCAATTTCACGTCCAAGGAGTTCAAAGCATACTGCGCAGAAGTGGGCATTAAGTTAAGTTTTGCGTCTGTTGCACATCCTCAGACCAATGGACAAGTCGAGAAGGCCAATGGCATCATCTGCAATGGCATCAAGAAACGCCTGCTAGGACCATTGGAAAAAGCCCGGCATACTTGGCCGGAGGAGTTACAAAGTGTGTTGTGGAGTATCCGAACAACACCAAATACGGCGACACAGGAAACACCGTTCTTTCTGGTTCATGGCGCCGAAGCAGTCCTGCCAATAGAAATAGAGCACGATTCTCCAAGAGTCACAGAATATGACGAAGAAACATCGAGGAAATCTTTGGAGGATGATGTCGACGCACTCGATGAAGCTCGAGACGAAGTCCTGTCAAGAGTCGCCAAATATCAGCAGGACCTGAAAAACTATCACAGTCGACGATTGCGGCCAAGGTCTTTTCAAGTTGGTGACTTAGTTCTGCGGCTCAACCAAAAAAGTCACGAAAAACTCGAATCACCATGGCTCGGACCCTACATCGTCACAGAAGTAATCGAAGGAGGAGCATACAGAATCAAAGACAAGAAGACAGGGATTGACGAGCCAAATCCCTGGAATGTGGCACAGCTTAGGCGATTCTACGCCTAGGTGTTGAAAATATAGTCCTTTGTAAAAGCTTCAATGTACTGAAACGCCCACGAGTTTTCAGACGCACTCTTTTCCTTTTTCGGGGCACCGAGTGGGGCCGGGAAAGGTTTTTAATGAGGCGGGCTCGTGGTGCTGCAATATAATAAAGATAGTGGAATTATATATCTTCTTCTCGACAAGATCAGGGGTTTTCCCCTACATGATACAATATATATATAAACACAGTGTCGACAAACGCAAAAGAAGCATATTGCCTTGGTAAACATACCTCGCCAAAATAAAAAGAGATACAGACAAAATAGTGATCAACAAAAGACTCGGGGGCTTACACCCACAAAAATAGTATACAGTGTATATTATCTTGCCTTGGGACAACCTCGCATGATATTAAACAAAAGACACTGCAATCAAAACGCCCGGGGGCTTGGCGATAAAAATAAAATACAATGACTTTACAATATAGCTCGTCTATACAGGATACAAAGTTCGGAATAAATGTCAAGGATTTCCCAATATATTATCTATGGTTAAGCGCTCGTTATTTACAGCGCGAGTACTATGCTCAGCATAGCTACCCTTCACGAAGAATTCGGAATCCATCCGAAGAAGTTCATCCATCATATCTTCAGCAACAGGAGTAACTATGTCATCATATTTGCCGAAGTTCCTCTTCCTCTTCGACATCTTCTCCAGGCACTTTGGGACAATTTGCCCTACATCTAACTTCGGGTAGCAAATCTTTATCATGATCATCGCAAACCTTGCACCAGCAGCTAGTTGGGCTCGTACAAAGCCGTGGATGCGAGGAGCATCTCGAAATTTGTCCATCAATGCAGGAAGGGTTTCTGGCATCTTATTGCGAGGAAACATAGTACCATACACCAGAGACAAAGTCCTTGTACAGAAGTCAAGATATTCGCGAACCTGAAGTGCACGATCTTGAAATCTCACGATTTGGCGGGTCCGCTCAGGTGTACCCCAAAAAGTCGATCCGTGCTCATGTGCAAGCCGAAGGAGAACATTGGAACGAGCCTCGACACGTTCATCTTCAGTTATAGGATCCAAAAAAGCACCTATGGTTTCATAAAACAATTCAGTGGGCAATGAGGAAGCAAGCAGCAAAGGAAACGAAGAAGCGAGATAAAGACAATGAAACTTACCCGCCATATCCAAGCTAGCATCTGTTAGCAGCTGCAGCATAGAATTTTCTCGAGATGCAGCCGCGTCAGCAATAGCAGAGTCCTTTTCAGCAATGGCAGTTTGTGCTTGTTGGAGTGCAATTTCCTCGGCTTCAGATGACTTACGAGCCTTCTCCATCAGCACAAGTGATTGCTTCTTCACGAACTGCAGTTGGTGTCGAAGTTCGTCTAACTCTTGCGGCAAGGAATCCTCGGCAGACGAAGCATCAGCAGGAGTTCTCCTTGGGGGAGAAGGCAAAATATTGGAAGAACCAGGAGCTGGCGTATAATTGTCAAAAATTAACTGGAAAAAGAAATATTTCGACATCAATCACTGAGCAAAGATAGATTTTCATTCATCTCCATAATATATACATGTCTATTACAAAAGAAGGACCTTCTAGAGGGATACTGAAATAGTTCTCGCCAATAACACTACGGCGACAAAGCCAAAAGAAAGAGGAATGCTAAAAAAGAAAAAGCAGAGGCATTCAACTAGACCTCCGGCTTTGATGAGCTAGGAGTCGAAGATGGCTTGATCCCGATATAAGCCAGGATTTTCCTCGTGTTGGGCTTAGCTGCCTTGATCAAAGACCTCCACCTTGACTGTTCTATCTGATCAGTGTCGCCAACTTTCGACCAGTCGATAGATTGTTGGCTATCAGCAACCAAGGCGACAGTATTTTCCACGGCAATCTTCATATTCTCATGGCGCACCCTTAACCCAAGATCTTCAGACGGATTGAAACACTTGGCGAGGTCAAGGAAAGTTGCGGGTTCCTCTTTCTTTGGGAAGAAATAAGGAAAAAGCCGCGACAACCCCGCTTTAGCCTGATCAATGCCTCCGCGTGCCTCTGATCCATGAACTTCAAGGAGTGAAAGGGCGTCAAGAAGAGAATCATTGGCGGGTTCATCAAGTTGAAATTCTTGAGCTGTTCTAGCTGTCAAGAAAGAAAAATTGAGCAACAAACGAGTGCAGAGAAGAAAATACAAAAGAATAAATGAGTGGTACTTACCTACGAAGCGGCGACTCTGCGTCGTTAAACGCTTACGGATCGCCTCCTCGCGAGCAGACTGGGCGGCTATGTGATCGCTCAGGGAAGTTTCAGCGGTGTGAAGCCTCTTTCTAAGGTCTTCGACACCAGCAGCGTCAGCCTTGGCTTTATCAGCCTCTGCTCGCGCATCAATAGCATCTGACTCAGCCTTTTTGCGAGCCTTTTCACTTTGCTCTAATTGCTGAGCAAGTGTATTGGCACGATCATTGGCTTCCGCCAGTTTTTCTACAATGGAAGATAAATATAGTTACAAATCTCGACAACAAAGAAGGAACAAAAGAACAGAGGCAAAAAGAAGGAGCAGAGCATTACCTTCAGCTTTATTCGCATATTCACGGTACCCAACAAATTGGGCACCGATGCGAAGAAGATCCTTGATCACAGGCTGTTAACCAAAAAGAGAAGACAAAGAGAAAATGGGGGTATGAGAAAAATATGGTGATGCACAGAAGCAAACAGAGAAAACATAGACACTGACAAAAAAGTAAACAACTTACATCTTCCATGAGAAGATTCGAAGAACTACTCAATTGGAGAGTAGGCTCCGAGACAATTTCCGTCCTTGCCCTTTTCGGTGAAGGGGCTCGGGGGCTCGAAGGAGGAGTAGAAGCGCCGATGTTTTGTTGAGGAGGCGAGGATTCCTCTCCTTCAACTCGTGGCTCTGAAATAACTAGGGTATGTGACATACTCGTTCGAGCAGCCACATCCAAAGCTGGCGTTTCTTCGTCATCATCACTATTGCAAAAGGGTGGCAGTGTAAAAAGCAAGGCAAGCAAAAATTCTTCGAATAGAAAAATAAAAGAGGGAACTTACGAACTGATGATACTCGCAAGATATGGGTCATAAGCTGCCTTTTGCGGTAAAGGAGCAGCTTCTTCGGGTTTAGAAGTCCCGGAATCTTCGACATCACCCCTCTTCCTTTTGTTCTTTGGAGAATCAGCAGGAGGAGGAGATTGGGCCGATGTAGTGTCTTCAGAAGCACCATCTTTTTCAGCAGATCCCGCAGATTTACGAGAATCTGCGGGTTCATTCACAAAAGAGGAGGCCTCTTGGTTATCATTAGAGATAACGGTCCTTTCTTCGACTTCCCCACCTTCAGGAAGAGGAGGAAGTGAAACAAGATTTGGATGATTCTGTCCAAAAAGAGGGAAGGATATCAGAACGAAGCAAACAATGCAAAAAAGCAAGGCAGTAAAAAATTGCGCGACAATGTTTACCTTAGGAAGCGCATGGGTGGCGCTGTATGGTTTTACGCGACAAGAAGAAGGGATGGCATCTTTTTTGCTGAGGGAGGTGATTTTTCGGACAAGCCTCTCCAGGTCCTTGACTTCCAAATCCACCGACAGCCGATCCACGTCTTCGTTGCCAGTATATTTCCAGAGAGGGAATTTGCGAGCTTGAAGAGGCTGAACTCTACTCTTAAGGAAATACACTATAATCTGGATACCCGACAATTCTTTGCCGCGAGTATTTTGCAACTCATGGATGCGAGCCATCAGGGCTTCAGTCGAAGTTCTTTCTTCCTCGGTAGCCTCTGCATCCCAGGAACGGCGACGAAGAATTTTCTCGGCACCGTCAAAAGGAGGAATATTATCCTCGAGGCAGCCATCGTTTTCTTCGCGAATGTACAACCACCTCTTGCGCCAACCTTGAACGGAGTCAGGGAGCTTGACGTCGAAGTAATCAGCAGTGGAGCGAATAGAAATAACAACGCCGCCTATATTATAGGCGACATTGGGAGAGCCATTGCGGCGACAGAAGAAAATGCGCTTCCAAAGCGCCCAATTGGGTGAGACGCCAAGGAAGGCTTCACAAAGCGTGATGAAAATAGAAATGTGGAGGATTGAGTTTGGCGTGAGGTGGTGAAGCTGGAGACCGTAGACATAGAGTAATCCACGGAGGAAAGGATGGATGGGGGTGGATAAACCACGGATGAGATGGTCGACAAAACTTACCCGGTACCCCATTGGAGGGGCTGGGTAGCTTTCTTCACTGGGGAAGCAAACCGCTTTGGGCTTCGTGGTGATTCCCAGTTTCTTCAGGAGGTTCAGGTCTTGGTTTGTGATCTTGGACCTCTCCCACTCCGCAGTTCCTAGATCCGCGGCGGCCATGGAAGAATCAGGAGTGCTGTGCCTGGTTAAGCGACGCGGTGGCATCAACAATGGCAATGGCGAGCAGCAGCGAAGAGAAGAGCTTTGGCAGCAGTGGAGCGCAAGGGGAGATTTTGCAGAGGAGAGCAGAGAACGGCGCGAGCGGAAGTGCTCGAGGAAGAAGAAGGAGATCTTATATAGAGGTGCGGTGAAGCGACGGAACCGTTGGATGAAGAAAGAATGCAGGAGATGATTACCACGTGGCAACGAGGGCAAATTAGTATTTCAACATTGACGAGGTTACAGAACGTGCGCCAGGAAAAGCGGAGGACGTGTGTCCCCCACTTGCACGACGTGTCAACGTGGTGGGAACAGTGGACCCACAAGGCAGAAACAAAAATCCCAATTATTGACAGAGATGAAGAGAATTTGACAAGGGAAAATATGTCGACAAGAAAAATAAAAAGAGAATGGCGACAGGGTTAAAACATTCGAATACTATTGGAGCCTTTGATCAAATACAAGTTTTTGCTCAAATGCTCGGGGGCTACTGGAAAAATAGAAAATTTCGAGTATGACAATATAGAAATGGCGAGAGCCTATGACCAAATCCAAGAATTTGTTCATAGCCTCGGGGGCTACTCCCATCGGGAGCGCTGGTCGCGCACCCGATAAATATGAAAATATCGAGAAGGATCATAAAAATAGCGGCAAAGGATGCTAATCTGTGGAGCCTACACCCAAGCACAAGTTCTTGGCTGTAGCCTCGGGGCTACTCCCATCGGGAACGCTGTTCGCGTGCCCGATGAATTTGATCAGAAATAGAGAAAAAGTGAGTATATTTCGAGTTACGCAAATAACTCTACATATACTCCCATCGGAAGACAAAATAAAGTCATCAAATATGACTCAATAAAATGTGCTATTCCAAAGGCGAAAAGCACTCGACAATATATTCTCAGAACGCCAAAGTTGCGATCAATTTCTGAATGCCGCAAATTTGCGAAGGTAAGACCCAGATCCGTTCTGCGTGGCATCGCCAAAGACTGCGCTCACATTTTTATCCGTATCAACGTACGAAGAAAAATCCTAACGGACGCGTTAGGTACCCGATAAATTTGACTGGGACTTGACAGAATGGTAAGACCTTAAGCGGCACCTGTCGAAGTTTACACAGTATCCCGAGATCATGTCCGGGGACGTGATCTTGAAGTAGGTTTTTGCGGATTGCCACTAGAGCAGTTAACTAGTACCTGATCCGTCAGATGAACTAGCCCCAACTACCATTATCCCTGTACAACATAGAATTTTATGTGGAGTATAAATAACAGCTCTCGAACAAAAATAAACGGGAGAGATTTTCCCGACTCTACGATTCAAGCAAAATCTCGGGCTACTGACATAGGCACCCCAAATGGGCCTGCCATAGATAGTACCCGGGATTTACTGAAGGCCCACTATCCGAAGAATAAGAAGATTCGGGAGCCCAAGATGTATTAAGGAAAGCTAGAGTTGTAATAGGAAGTATTATTTGTAATCTGGCGGGACGAGTTAGAAACCGTCCCGAACTCTGTAACTTGTACGATACGAAACCCTCGGCTCCACCTCCTATATAAAGGGGAGTCGAGGGACAAAGAAAGGATCGAATCTACTGTCAACATAACCCTAGTTTTCATAATCGGTACGAGTAAAATTGATCAGAGAGCCTTCTAAGCAAAACCCTAACCAGGAAGGAACAGAATATAAAACCGGCGGACTCGGAGCGCAAACCACCAGATGCTCCTAGTACGACGACTGAACGGCGCCATTTTACATACCAGAGAGTGGCTTCAAGTCACTAACACGCGGCACCCACTTTATGTTGGCCCACTCATCAGTGAGTGAAAGTAAATGAAAAGTCGGGAATTCGAAAGGAAAGAATCTCACTCGCAGGACTCTCCGACGCTCCACGGCACCAGCCACCAGTGCAAATTCAAGGAGAAGTAAGTACGTTATTGACTAATCGTTTCCAGTTCCCCTTGAAACATGCGCATTACTCGCTCATTATTTTATTAATAAATTCAATCACCGCCACAGGCAACAAAGCGGTACCAAAGAACTGTAAATGTTCCCCGTCGTACATAAACAAGCCGTAAGTACAACGACAGAAGAGTCCCAAGTATGCCACATTTCAAGGCGTAAGTACAACGACAAAAGGCATAAGCACAGCACCTATCAAGAATAAAGTACATTTCAATGACGGAACAAGTACACAAAACAAGACTTGAAAAAACTATTAACCAATAGTACTCAATAGTTCCCCATGTAAAATATCGGTGAAAGGCGCACGAGTACAGCTTAGGCAGCAAGAGGAATAAATGACTGTTTCACTAATTTTGTCTGCAAAATTTTGGGTTCTGCAAGAAGATACAGGTGCAAGGTGTGTCGAGTACAGCAGTTATGGGTGCACGAGTACAGCTTAGGTAGCAAAAGCAGTACATAAGTGTTTCTCTATATTTGTCTGCAAATTTTGTGTTATACAAGAAGGTACAGGTGTAAGGTGTATCAAGTACAGCAGTGGTGGGTGCACGAGTACAGCTTCGATAGTAAGAGGGGTACAGTATTGTTTCTCTATGTTTTCTGCATGTTTATTGTTACTTGCGAATGGACATGTGCCAGCAAGGAAAATTACAGCGGTGAAGGGCGCACGAGTACAGGTTAGCCAGCAAGAAGAACACATGACTGTTTTTCTATATTTGTCTGCAAATTTTGGGTTATTCAAGAAAGTACAGTTGTCAGGTGTGTCGAGTACAGCGGTGATGGGTGCACGAGTACAGCTTCGTCAGCAAGAGAAGTACAGGCGTGTTTCCATTTTTTTTCTGCACGTTGTTTCTTCCTTGGGAAGGGACATGCGCCAGCAGGGTCGAGTACAGCGGTTAAAGGCGCACGAGTACATGTTAGGCAGCAAGAGCAGTACGTAACTGTTTCTCTATATTTTTTTTGCAAATTTTGTGTTCTGCAAGAAGGTACAGGTGTAAGGTCTGTCGAGTACAGCGGTGATGGATGCACGAGTACAGATTCGTTAGCAAGAGGGGTACAGTAGTGTTTCCCAATGTTTGCCGAATATGTTGGACATATTTTATTGTGTACACCAATTACCTTAAATTATACAGCTATTATGTGTGTTCCTGTGTGGAATACAATGTTGCTCTCTGATCTGTACCTACTACGCGGGTTGCATAAATTAACCTATAATCAACCTAGTAGTAATAAACCAAAATGTTGCTCTCTGATCTGTACCTACTACTCGTCTCAGTAGAACCATTGTACTATACACCATAAAGCTGCACCTGTACCTACAATATACAATAGAAAACCTGACAAGAAACAAACAGAAATTATCTGGCACTTCTATTCATGGTAAAGCTGCACTTGATTCTACTGCATAAATTTACTAGATACATTTAGCACCAGTACCTATCCCGCAAGATCGAAAGTATTAACGAAAACCACCACAGATAATCTGATACTCCTACTCGTGCCACAGATGTACTCGACTCATTAGAACCACTGTACTCTACACAATAAATCACCTGTACCTACGTTTTACAACAGAAATCCTGACAAGAAAACCAACAGAAATTATCTGGCACTCCTATTCATGGTACAGATGTACTTGTATCTAATGCAAAAATGTACTAGGTACACTTAGCACCAGTACCTACCCCGCAGAATCGAAACTATTATCGAAAACCACCACAGATAATCTGATACTCCTACTCGTGCCGCATATGTACTCGTCTCAGTAGAACCACTGTACTCTATAGAATAAAGCAACTGTACCTATCTTATACAACAGAAATCCTGACAAGAAAACCAACAAAAATTATCTAACACTCCTATTCTTGATACACATGCATTCGTCTCTGCTGCAAAAATGTACTCGACACTCCTAGAACCAGTACCTACTCCGCAGAATCGAAAGCAATAACGAAAACCACCACATATATTCTGGTACTCCTACTCGTGCTGCAGACGTACTCGTTTCAGTAGAACAACTGTACTCCATACCATAAACCACCTGTACCTACGATGTACAATAGAAAACCTGACAAGAAACCAACAGAAATTAAATAGCACTCCCCTATTCATGATACACAGGCACTCGTCTCTCCTGCAAAAATGTACTCGACACTCTTAGCACCAGTACCTACCTCGCAGAGAAACGGAAACATAAAGATAAAACAACACGGATGATCGAAAATATGAGCAAAAAACAACAGACTGGCAGTCCCCATAATAGTACATATGTAAATGTGTAAATTCCACAGATACTAGCTAAACTGAACTATAAACCAAAGATAAATACGAGGTGAGTACATCAATAAACAGAAGATAATTCTTACAAGACAACCATAACCAACACGGCACAATAAAGTCTTACAAAACAACCATAACCAACACGGCACGATGTAACAATTTGCCACAAACAAATTCAGAAGTTGGATTTGGATGCAAAACCATCTAACAACTCTGCATAATCGGTAGGTTGAGCTTCAACATAGTCAACTTGACTGACATGGAAGGGTCCAAAAAAGTCATAATTGAATATGTGGCCAGTAACTTTCTGCAGGTCACTAGGATCTTGGAACTTGACAAGAACACTTCCATGATGGTAGTTCTCAATGGCAAGGAACTTTGTGTGACCAAGAAACTTGCTCAAAGCATGAGCGACAACGAATGTGCTGGTAAAAAACCTGGATACACTAAACGTAGCTTTTCCAATTGTATCGACAGGACCAACATCAATTCCAAGCATATCCATTGTAATCCTTGGAAGTTTCGTACTCAGGTTTATACTCTAGAAAATTGAATTACAAACAAGAGGGATAAAAGTTAGTAAGCGCGTATATTCCTGTGCAAGATAACTGAAAAAATAAGAACTAAACAAATACCTTGGCAATATCTTCGAAATTACGGATTTTTGAAGCATCTGCGACATCAACTGAAGCTTCTCCAAGATCAACTGCATCCTCAACCAAGGGCCTTTTTGAAGCTTCACCAGAATCCATCACAAACCGTGTTTTGTGTGTTCCAGCTTCTACAACACCACAAGAAAGAATAATGAAAATAAAGAACAAATATCATTTGGACCCATACAATCACCGAACAAAATAATGTTCTATAAGAGCAGGAAATCTTGCAACAAACGAGCATGCTAGAAATATAAAAAAGATATTTCTATGGTTCGTAGACTCATCATCTACAAAAACCGCAGTTTAAAAATAAGAAATAGATACAGATCTGGAAGAAATAAAGAAAAAACCAATACAATCGACCGAACAAACTAATGGTTTGGAAGAGAAGGAAATGATGCCTCCAACTAACTTGAATAAGAAATCTTGCAACAAACGAGCATGCTGTTAATATAAAAAAGATAAATCTATGGTTCGTAAACTCCTCATCTACAAAAGCAGCAGTTTAGGATAAGAAATAGATACAGATCTGGAAGAAATAGACGAAAAGGAGGTAGTTACAAAGCGTGAGAAATAGAGGATGTCCGAGAAAAAGTTTAAGAGGAATAAAGAGGAAACAAAATAAGAACTACACCAGAAACATAAACAATATATCTATAGGATTACAGAATGAATTTACGAGGGAAATAAACAAACAAAGAAATGAACATATTACGGAAACCCTAACCAGGAAGGGAAGATGTTGAGCAGAGAGCGGAGCGGAGACGGGAACCCTAACCAGGAAGGGAAGATGGTGAGCAGAGAGCGGAGCGAAGACGGAAACCCTAACCAGGAAGGAACAGAATATAAAACCGGCGGACTCGGAGCGCAAACCACCAGATGCTCCTAGTACGACGACTGAACGGCGCCATTTTACATACCAGAGAGTGGCTTCAAGTCACTAACACGCGGCACCCACTTTATGTTGGCCCACTCAACAGTGAGTGAAAGTAAATGAAAAGTCGGGAATTCGAAAGGAAAGAATCTCACTCGCAGGACTCTCCGACGCTCCACGGCACCAGCCACCAGTGCAAATTCAAGGAGAAGTAAGTACGTTATTGACTAATCGTTTCCAGTTCCCCATGAAACATGCGCATTACTCGCTCATTATTTTATTAATAAATTCAATTACCGCCACAGGCAACAAAGCGGTACCAAAGAACTGTAAATGTTCACCGTCGTACATAAACAAGCCGTAAGTACAACGACAGAAGAGTCCCAAGTATGCCACATTTCAAGGCGTAAGTACAACGACAAAAGGCATAAGCACAGCACCTATCAAGAATAAAGTACATTTCAATGGCGGAACAAGTACACAAAACAAGACTTGAAAAAACTATTAACCAATAGTACTAAATAGTTCCCCATGTAAAATATCAGTCGAGTACAGCGATTGAAGGCGCATGAGTACAGCTTAGGCAGCAAGAGGAATACATAACTGTTTCACTAATTTTGTCTGCAAATTTTGTATTCTGCACGAAGGTACAGGTGCAAGGTGTATCGAGTACAGCAGTGATGGATGCACGAGTACATCTTCGCTAGGAAGATAGGTACAGTATTGTTTCCCTATGTTTTCTGCATGTTTTTTGTTATTTTGCGAATGGACATGTGCCAGCAAGGTCGAGTACAGCGGTTGAAGGCGCACGAGTACAGGTTAGCCAGCAAGAGGAATACATGACTGTTTCACTAATTTTGTCTGCAAATTTTGGGTTATTCAAGAGAGTACAGGTGTAAAGTGTGTCAAGTACAGAGGTGATCGGTGCACGAGTACAGCTTCGCTAGGAAGAGGAGCACAGGAGTGTTTCCCTATGTTTTCCGCATGTTTTTTGTTATTTTGCGAATGGACATGTGCCAGCAAGGTCGAGTACAGCGGTTGAAGGCGCACGAGTACAGGTTAGGCAGCAAGAGCAAAACATGACTGTTTCACTAATTTTGTCTGCAAATTTTGGGTTATTCAAGAAAGTACAGGTGTAAGGTGTGTCAAGTACAGAGGTGATCGGTGCACGAGTACAGCTTCATTAGCAAGAGGAGCACAGGAGTGTTTCCCTATGTTTTCCGCATGTTTTTTGTTATTTTGCGAATGGACATGTGCCAGCAGGGTGGAGTACAGCGGTGAAGGGTGCACGAGTACAGTTTAGGCAGCAAGAGCAAAACATGACTGTTTCTTTATATTTGTCTGCAAATTTTGGGTTATTCAAGAAAGTACAGGTGTAAGGTGTGTCAAGTACAGAGGTGATCGGTGCACGAGTACAGCTTCATTAGCAAGAGGAGCACAGGAGTGTTTCCCTATGTTTTCCGCATGTTTTTTGTTATTTTGCGAATGGACATGTGCCAGCAAGGTCGAGTACAGCGGTTGAAGGCGCACGAGTACAGGTTAGGCAGCAAGAGCAAAACATGACTGTTTCACTAATTTTGTCTGCAAATTTTGGGTTATTCAAGAAAGTACAGGTGTAAGGTGTGTCAAGTACAGAGGTGATCGGTGCACGAGTACAGCTTCATTAGCAAGAGGAGCACAGGAGTGTTTCCCTATGTTTTCCGCATGTTTTATGATTCTCTGGGAATGGACATGTGCCAGCAGGGTGGAGTACAGCGGTGAAGGGTGCACGAGTACAGTTTAGGCAGCAAGAGAAAAACATAACTGTTTCTTTATATTTGTCTGCAAATTCTGGGTTCTGATGGAAGGTACAGGTGTGTGAGGTGTCTACAGTACAGCGGTGATGGGTGCATGAAGGTTCAGGTCTAAGTACAACAACACGAAAGTCGTAGGTACATAATATACAAGAGTACAAATACAGCTAAAATATAAGCTAAAATATAAACTACAAACACAAGTATTAACTACAGCAACAGACACAATAACATTTACATAACTTGAGGGAAACATAGCAAGGAATAGTAAGTGTCTCACAGTCACAATAAAGGCGTAAGTACATCAGGAAGCAAATATCAAGTACGTAAGACATAAGAGTACAAGTACAGACAAATATATGCCAGAAAAGCGAAACCACAGATGTTCAACACAAGGTGACAGTACAAAACAGGAGATTCTTGGGTTCAGTTACAAATAGTTAAAGCACAAACTAAAATATAAATAGAACCATAACGGAGAATCAACGATACTGTCGGAATACAAACAGAGAAACATGTTTCTTTCCGAACGGGTTTGTATATCCTTATCGAGCAACATTCACCGTCTTGCATGCTTTCTCATTATATCAACGACTGCAGGCATTTTCTTTGCATTACCTTGGAAAGTTAGCATATAGAACACCAGCTGCTCACGCAGCTTGATAACATCATTCTGCAATTAACAAATGAAAATTATATGCAGACCAACAATTACATATGCCAAGAAAAACATAGACAAAGACTTACTTCTCTTATCTTATGCTGGAAACCACCGCAATGTTGAAGAATTACTTTCATAGCTTGAGGTCCAGAGTCGTTCCTAAAAACAGTTTGAGTAAGAACAAGAAAATAAAACTATATGAATTACCACAGAACAAAACAAAGACACATAGAAACACACTGATAAATACAATCTCTTAAAATTTTACTTACTCATTGATGTTGTCAGAAACGATTTGGGCAGGCATCACCTGAAAGTTATAAATATCATAACGCTCAGAGTAATATGCTGCTGTATAAGCCTTCTTGAAGTTATCAATAACAGTCATTGCAATATTTTCTGCTACAGTAGCATCATAATAAGGACAATATGTCTCAAACCGCAGTCGGGCGAAATTAGCGACAACCACAATCCAAAAGTGATTATCTCTAACAGGAAGAATTACCTGAAAAACAACCAAATTTTTAAAAATAGCTAAAAAAATAAAATTAAAAGGACAAATGTAATTTTTAAAATACAAAAAATCAAATAGTTGCAAAAGAGTTGAAATAGCAGTTGAAACCAAATTCAATTATAAAACATAAACGGAAAACTTTTGGCATACTAGACAATATATATATTCAAGATACAAATATCATACAAAACAAAATACTCACAACATCAAAGTGATATATCCTACAGGGTAAATTAGGCTCCATAATGTAATTCTTCAGTGCGTTCGGATCAGCACCCAATTCCCTGAATGCCCTCTAGCAAAGTAGATAGAAAAAAAAAACTGATTTTACCATTCTGCCAAACAATTATCCATAAAAAAGTAGAAAAATATCCATATTTAATAAACAAAAAAGAAATAGTAAAAACTTACTACACTCTCACTGTACATTATGTACTTTAGGCACTGGGGACGCTGTTGATTAAGGAAGACACTGTTGTCATACTGCTCTTCCATTACAGTGGCAGCAAATACATTCATAACGTAGTCATGAACATAACCACCAGGTTGCATTGACAACCCAAAATTTCTGTGAGTGGCCCATCTTCCCCTTGTCTCAACAATTCTTGGGCTGCACAACGAAACAAAATCACAACACAGCAAAAAGATTATTTAAAATGATTAAATAAAATGGAAAACCAGTGGCATGAAATAGTAGGATACCTTCTACCAAATTGCGCTGGTAAATACTTTCGCACCCACTCCATCATATCAATCTCAGCCTGCGTCGAATCTCTAATTGAGAGGAAGGGGCGATGGTTTCCATGATGCAAAGGTTGACTTTGTGAAAGCCCTGCTGTTGATCCTCTATTATATGTGCCTTGTGACAGACTCGTGTTAAATCGTACCTGCTGTTCACCATAATTCCTCTGGTGATACTGCGGCGTAGCACAAACACGTGGAGATCGAATCATGAATTCCGGAAAAGGAGTAACCACATAACCAGCGTTCCCACCCACATCTTCATCGTCATGTTGGCTACCATTATACCTCCCTGCACTTTGAGAGCTCTGAAAATTTTGCTGCCCAAGCGTGTTGTAAGAGCTGTTATGACCAGTGTTGTAAGAGCTCTGAAGAGAAGACCCTTCATAAGCAATAGATCTCTCATGTCTATAACCAGCAAACCCAGTGTTAAAACCAGGCACAGATATTGTCCTTCCAGGTGTGTTTACTGCTTGCAAAGATGAATGATTTGACAGGTGCAAACCATCAATGTTAGAAATAATAGCTTGGGAGGCAGGAGGGTCTGCGAAATTAACAGTCCTTCGCCCTCCATGGAATGTTCTTCCATTTCGATCACGGAGAATGCCCTGATAACCAGATGACAATCCTGGTTGGGATGGCTGCGACATACCAGGGACTCCGTCTAGATACTGGTGTTGAGTACTAGATGGCATACAAACACTTCCAACAGGCACCAAATGTTCAGCCAACAAGACATCTGAGGGTGATGAATATGAAAATTTCTTCATTGCAAGCGTTTTCGTCCTCTCAATCCTTTCTATTTCTTCCCAAGCAGAAGGTTCATCCAACGGGTCACATGGAACAATATAACTAGTTTGGTCTGCTCCACTTGCCATCTTTGAGCTACCATCCTCCAGTACAGACATCTTTTGTTTCTTTGCAGATGAGTCATGCTGGAAACCGAGAGACTCAGATGAATTTCTCTTCGAAGACGGGAGTAGAAGAGAATCTTCAAGACCAGTAGCTGGATTATTAGAAGTGGAAACCTTAGCATGCTCATCAGCAAAAGCAGTGGGATTGATTGCAGGTTCTGCAGCTGTAGTGCAATAAGATTGAGTTTCGACTTCCAGTTTCTTGCCAATTTGTTTAACTTCAACTGTTGGATCGTTAGAATTACCGGATGAGCCATCTTTGCAATCTACTCTATCAGCGTTAACACAAGCCAGAGAGTTGGCCTTGCAGGTTTTCGTAGTAGCACCCGAAGAACACGCAGCTGAGCCGCTCCCTTTGCTAGTGGACTCAGGAAAACCAACCTCGATCTTACCGAGGACAGCTTCATTTCCTACAGATGCATCAACTTGTCTAACATTGTCATGCACCTTCACGGGGGTAACAGAGGGAATGTTTAACCTCTCACCAACTGCGCTCTTACCAGTATCTAAGGCAACCGAGCAGTTGCAAGTTTCAGAAGCAAGAGGACTATTCAAAAGTCCACAACAGTTGCAAACAACTCCCTTCTGCACAAGCAAATCCAACGCTCCTTCGGATGGGAGTATTGATGGAAGATCCTCCACGACGCGATCAAGATACGCTTCGAGATTCAGCAGATACTCCTTATACAATGCATTTGGAGTGTATTTGCAATTAATAGGAATGAGCTGTTGAAGCAACCTAATCTGTTTATAAACATTCTGACTAATCGGCATGATTTGCTCACGCCACATGTCATCGCACATCTCAGCATTACTAGCAATACCCTTATTCCTGTTCTGGCTTTCTGGCAAGCTGTATGTTTGGTCATTCAATACGGAGACTTCTTGATTTGATTGAGTTCTAACGACACATGGGCTATCTCCCGTTCCATTCGAGCGGTATATATGATCAAAATCATTGAGTATACCCAGACAATTCGCCATATTACTGAACCATGGCCTTGAACAAGAACCACCCTGTTTATCTTCAGATGCGCAAAATCTTCGTTCATTATAGTGGCTCGCAAGCTGCAAAACATTGGCAATCTTATTGTTGATGATTGGCTGAATTGCAGAAAATATCTCAAAGTACAAGCCCTGCTGAATTTCTTTCAGGTCATCAACAGCCTGTTGCAAAATCAAAAAAAAAAAAAAACAAAACAAAACAAAAAATTAGTAATTGCATAACTGCTTCGAACTATAAAACATTACACTACAGATGTCAATTAAAACAGAACATCACAATAAACGTACCAATGGACGCATCGCAGGCTTCACAAAGGAGCAAAGAAACGTCTCGAGACCGGGATGCAGATCTCCAATACAGAAAGTGGAAGACCCACTCTGATGAAACGGAGTACGTCTCACATCCTTCAGCTAATTATAACACACACAATGAAAAATAAAAAACACAGTTTAGGGACAACACATAAACATAAAATTTTAAAACATGTATTGCTCATCATCAGACAATGAAATACACTAACCGGTATTTCGCCATAGGTTCCATCCTCCGCAGAAACCAAGTCAAGTTTTTCAAATTCACTAACTGTCACTGAATCCCATACGCTAATTCTTGGAACAACACTAGCAAGCTCTTTGACTTTTATATCAAGATATTCTAAGTAAGTCATCTACAAAGAACAACAAAGCAAAAAAAAAATCAGGCACTCAGATAGAATTAATCAATAACATGACAACAGCAGCTGATGAGAAACTAAAGGAGTTACTAACCAGAGGAACAACCAAGCAACCACAGAGAGCACCCTGTAGACCACAATCAACGAATGTTTTCATGGAAGCTGAAAGTTTCTGAAACACTGCTGAAGACCAATCATACGTGCAGATTTCCTCAGAAGGACCCTCAAGTGCTGAAAGGTAGTCAGGACTGACGCACTCATACGTCGTTGGACATAGAAATGCAGTAATACAGAACATCATCCAATATATCTTGAAATCTTCCTCTTCCAAGTCAGAAGACAGCATATTCATTAGCTCATTTATAGTTGGGGTACTGCCTTCACAACATGACCGATTCCTAACGACATCCCTGAATTGCTCACTGCACTTGATAGGAATGCGCCGTCCTCCAATTGGTGTGCCTAAAACCTTATGGACACACAGTGCATTGAAAGCGAAGTCAAAGCCACTTTTGAAGACAAACATCCTCTTTGAAGCAACATAGTTGCTGACAATCCAAGCAACAAAAGCCCTTGGTATCTCTTCAAGACGAATATCAAGGAGAGATCCTTGACCTATATCAGCAACATAACCCCTTTGTTTGGGGCTAAGGGACTTGCAAACAGAAATGAACTTTGGAAGGCTAAGTTTTGTACTAAATTCTGATGAACCATTAGGGATAGATCCAGAACTGGAAAGCAGAAAACAAATAAACACATGATCAAGACATGAAAATAAACCAGAAGCATGAACAAACATATATAGGAATAACAAACAATATAAACTAACCAAGATTTTCTCAATCTGTGCTGTTCAATTTTTTCATTAGTAGCAGATACTTTCTTCTCCATTCTCATCCTATCCTGCTCAAGCTGGTCACGCACCATGAATTCCTGAGTCACCAACTCAGTACCATCAACGGAAAAAGACTGCGTATCAGATAATTGAGGGGTGACCTCATCTTCACCATCACGAGGTACAGCAGCTTCATCATCCATTGAACAACGCAGGCTACGAGAAAACAACGATAACTCACAAAACCAGCCGAAAAATCCACGGGGATCTTTATTGAGAACCCGCCGCCTACATTCAACAATCGAAGAAAGAAATCAAACGATAAATAGGGTTAGGAAGCATTCCAGACGAGAGGTTTCAAAAACAGATCTGAGATGGGGGGCGCAAGCGTACGAAGAGGGCAAGAGGGAGGAAGAAGATGGCTCACGGGATCAATGAATGACGCCAAAAATTACGGGGACGTCACAGAAGAAAAATGGGAAAGTGAAGTAGAATAAATCCTCCCATCCACAGTCCCACATGTCATCCACGAAGAAAAGGAATGATCAGAACAAGGAGGACCCACATGTCATACTGAAACACCAACTCCCATTTAATGAAATATGCTGGCCCACAAATGCAGGAGAAGAATTATCTCGAAAGTAGAAATCTTAACTAATCGTCCACTTTTGGTGGACAACAGGATCACGCTTTCCATCTCCTCCTCTCTCTCCAACAGATTCAAAATTCAAATCCAGATCCAGACGAGGGGAACGACGAAGCCACCAACGAAGACGAAGGAAGACGAACGATCACGAACTCAAGGTAAACATCTAAATTCCACGTTCGTAGATTTGAAACGTACTATTCCGTGCCCCGATTTTTCTCGCTCGACAGCTGGAACCCCATCCACAACTAACATGTACTTCAGTGAATCGCAATTTTTCATCAATATTTTTTTTCCTTAGATTCAAAATTCGGACGTGCAGGACAGAAAATATCAACACAAGGGAACAAACAAGGGATGAGAGAAGCTGATCTCGCAGATCTGCAGGATTAGGCAAAGTGCAAAATACATCTGATCGGAACAACCTCATAGGTAAATTCACCAGGTTTCTTTCTCGTTGATTCTGGAATACAAACAGGCACAGACTAACCACTCAAACACGCACTAAACAAGTTCAAACACTGGATACTCATCAAAACTAGTCGTAAATTCAAACTTGCACATTTGCTTCTGAATACTTGTCAAAAAGTAGCACTCAAACTTCTCAACCTTACACGCTTGCTCTTCATAGTCTTGAACTTCAACATTTCATACTCCTGCAGGGCTGGAGAGGAAAAAAAAAGAATCATCAGAGAAGATGGATGAAACATGGGCACCACAAAACAAGGATGAAGAACAACAAATAATGTGGTTGAACAAGCTGCCACCTGGAGTAAAGATACCACTAACTGCTGAACAGATGGCAAAAGTTGCAAAAATGGTAAAACTTATCAAAATCCAATCTACTTACAAGCACCTCCCCGTTACGCTATAGTGCTAAACTTTGTCGTACAGGGAAGTACCAATTCACCATGTTAACAAGTACTAGTAAAACTGCATGGAGAAAACAGACAAACTTGTGCATATAATGATTTCATATTAACTATTACTAGTAACTATTCATATTAACAAGTACTAGTAACAATTGATTGGAAAAACAATTTCCATGCTGTCAAACAAAAGCAACAGTATTATCGTGCCTATGTTGTTCAAGAAGTACTAGCCCATAGTAGTAAGAAGCACTAGAAACAATTCCAGGCAATAACAGCTTACACATGTCAACAGGTACACAACTTCTAGTACTGTGCCTATAATATGACCTTATTGTGATTTATTTGTAATGTGATCATATATCTGCATTTAAAATGTACACAAAATAAACTATTATTCCTTTTTTTTGACATGCATGTACACAAAAATTTATAATCATTTTTTTTTCAGGCAAGAATACACGCATGGAAGAATAAAAAGGAGAAAATGCAACAAAATAAACTTAAACAAGCTGAGTCACAGTACAGAGTGCAGTGTGCTCACCTTAAACGATCTCTAATTGAAGTAAAGAAGGAAGAAGCTTCCAGCAACAGCTCAACAATGGAATTGGATAGAGGGATGAAGGAAAAAAATTGCTAACCTCTGAGAATATAAATCAGAATGCTCCCTCCTACGCTTGTTCAAGAGAGTATCCTTCCCTGCATGCAAGCAACGTCAAATCATATCAATCGCAAAACTTCACAATGAAGGTTGGTAAAATTAATTAATACATATGGCACTGAAAATTCATTAGTACATATTATTGAATCAATTTAACAAATATAATTAAAATTAATTATTTTCTGTGATAGTAATATTACTGACTGTCAATCTTCTTACAGGATGCTGATGGCAACAATGTGAGACAAAAACATCACGAACAAACAGGAAAGCATAATTATGTGTCAGCAACAAGCAGCCAGAACAGCTCAGCTACACCAGCGGGAAAATACATGCAAAGAAGCTCATCAAGTTACGAGGTAAGTAACAAAGGTTATAGAAGTAAAGTACAAAGTCAAAACATTTTTAGGATAAATCCTGATAATTATTTATCCATTTCTCAGGGTTTATTCAAAGAAATCGAGGACGATGATATGTCTGACGACAACAACGACAACAACAACACACAGATCAAGCTAGTAGACAAGCACGAGACCTCCCGACAACAATCTCAACAAAACAAAGAAGACATCAAAAAGGCATGTAGATTACAGTTGATCAACACTTCTCGCAATGACGACAACAGAAACTGTGATTAAAAAATATCCTGACAAAATTAAATTTATATCTAATTTGCAGGAGGTTTACAGCAACCAGGCAGGAATGAAACAACATGCAGGTCCAAGCAGCAAATATGGTATACCAGACAAACAGAATAACTGGAAAACACAAAAGCAACCAATACCAGCAAAAATTAGCAAGGTACAATGATTATGCACTCTGGAGAAACATCAGTAAACCAGGAATCTAACATAAAGTTTACTTGATTTACTTATCTTCAGGAAATGAAGTTTGCTACAGCCAACACCAACTCCAGTGATAGCACAACAAGCAATACAAAGGTAGTAACTACATGTATGCACTAAAATTATCAAGTTCATTTAAAACAATGCATTAAAAAAATTAACTGTATACCTTTAATTTACAGGAAACATATGAAGCATACACATGTACAGAAACATCGGGAAATAAAAACATCGATCACCAGGTACGTAATTTTGATTTTTGAAACAGTCCACGCTGTGTTATATGTGGAAAATAAACACTAAAATATATAGACCTCTGAAACACCATCTTACAAAACTGATGCACAATGTAAATGTTATGAATTCAGGAAACCAGAGGAATGGGAAGTACCGATGAAGAAACAAGTGCCTCAAAGGAAACAGGTCAAAAGGAAGCTTATTCATCATCGCAGAAACACAGCACAGGACAATCAAACTCGTCCACAGAGGAACAAGCTACTAAACAAGAAACAAAAGAAGAACTGAACGATGATGATCCAGAAATAAATCCAGATCCTCCAACAAAGATGGAAGAAGAAATGGACAAGATGTTCAACACAGATGACTACCCAGCAGTTGAAGAGATTATCAGTGCAGCTATACCAAAGGAAGGTGCCCGCTTCAAAACAAGAGACGATGCATTCTACAGATACGCTCTGTATGCAAGAAAGGAAGGATTTGCAGTGAAGAAGTTCAGCAGCAAGAGATCAGGAAAAAACGGAGAAATTTACATGCAAACATTCACATGTAACAAGGAAGGATGCACAAACACAGATGCCAAAACATCGTCTCAGAGGAGAACAAATATACTACTGAAGACTGGCTGTAAAGCACACATAATTGTAAGAGAATTTGATGGATACTGGTACATCAAGAAGGTCCACTTAGAACACAACCATCCGCTGGAGCCAACAGACTATCTCATTAGGTTTGCACACTGTCACAAAAGGATGACTGATCTTGACAGGAGATTAATTCATCTACTACAGATGGGACGTCTGCCACCAAGGAAGATGATGTTAATCTTCCGGTCAATCAGAGGGAAATTCCGCGGAATACCCTTCGATGCTGTTGATCTAAGCAACATAAAAAGTCAACAACAACAAATTGAAAAGGACCATGACATTCAGAAGTGCCTGGAACGCTTCAAGACACTCCAGAAAACAGTACCTGGCTTCTATTATGCCATGGAGATAGACAGTGAAAAAAGAGTACGCAGCCTGTTTTGGATGGACGCAATGTGCGTAATGAACTACAAGCTCTTCGGTGACTACATATCTTTCGACACAACTTTCAGCACAAACAAGTACGGCTTACCATTTGTTCCTATTGTTGGGGTGAACAATCACGGCTCCACAGTACTGTTTGCCGTTGCTCTGCTCAAGGATCAAAAAACAGATACATTCATATGGGTGCTGGAAACATTTGTTCAGGCCATGGGTGGAAAAGAACCAAAGACAATAATAACAGATCAAGACAAAGCAATGAAGAAAGCAATAAAGACAGTTCTAAAGACTACAACCCACAGGAACTGCTACTTCCACATCGTGACCAAGATGAGTCAGAAAGAGAGCACCTTCTTTGCAAAAAATACAGGAATGTCAGAAATGCTAATGTACGTTGCAAAGAACGCATTCACACCAGCTGAGTTCGAAATGGGATGGAATAAAGTGATAAAGGATTACAATGCTGGCGGAGAAAAACACCTAAGCAAGTTATACAGAATAAGACACAGGTGGGTACCAGCGTACTTCATGGATAATTTTTTCCCATTCTCATCAAGCACAGGAAGGAGCGAGAGCACAAATAACATGTGGAAATGCTATAGCCAGCACACAGACACAATAACAATGTTCCTAGAACAATACGAGGTTATACAAGACAAGTGCTTATCTGCCCTGGACAAGAAGAAGCTCGTATCATCACTCAAAACAGCAAAAGCAGTAACAAGACACCCGTTTGAGAAGCAAGCTCTTGAACAATTCACAAATGACATATTCGAGAAGTTCCAGATCGAGATAACAAACAACACAGCATTCAAGGTAGATGGATCTCTTGAACCTGGTCGCCACCTCCGGCTGAAAAGAATAGTGAAATCCTACGACCACATGGAATTCAAAAGGGAGTGTTTCGACGTCACATTTGACGATGAAAAAAGAAACTTCATGTGTTCCTGCAAGAAGATGCAGAGGGATGGTATACATTGCTGCCATGTGATAAAAGCGATGGTTCACATGGAGATCAGTGATTTGCCAGAGAGTTTTGTGATTCAAAGATGGAGAAAAGACATAGACACGGAACTCGCAACATTAGGAAATGTCGCAGATGCTACTTGCGGAGATGAAACACTAAAGTTTGCCGGTGTGATGAGCCATATGGCAGAACTTTGCAACAAAGCATGCCCAATTGACAAAGCATATAATGTCATGATTCAGTGTATGCGAGATATGGAAACAAAAGTGCTGGCAGCAATCAGAGAAGATGAAGGAGCCAAAAAACTACACAATGAAGAAACAGCTAGCAACGAAACATTACGTGACCCACCAATGTCCGACAGAAGAGGAACAAAAAGAGGAGACAGAATGATGCCAGGTTCAGAAAAAAAACAGAAAACTAGACAAATAACATGCGGCCACTGCAAAGTATCAGGACACAACAAAACAGGATGTGAAACACTGAAAGCAGAAATAGCAGCACAGGCAGCACAGGCAGCAGCACAGCAGCAGCAGCACAGGAAGCAGCATCACAGCAAAGGTATACAAGCAATACAGCACAGGATCAATCAACAGATAGACACACAAATGATGATAATAACACAACAGAAAGAACAAGAATTCCAGGAAACACGCACGGTATGTACTACCACAACGGAAGAATAAGGTGTAACATGGAATATCTAGTATTTGGAACACAAGACATATTAAAACGGTAAGTGTGCCCATGAAATTACTTTTGTCAGTTATGAAAACCTACTGATGTAAATATTAAGCTTTTTCCAAAAAGCTAAACATAAATTTGAAATATATTTATTTTGCAGAGGTCGAAGATGAGCAAAGGATATCAAAGGAGAACAATAAAAATAGAAATCACACAAGGAGGAGGCCACAGGAATATTTTAGAATATATGATAGAAACAATGGAATGAATATGTAATGTTCTTATGTACTTCATTTCCTTATTTTGTACAATCAAGTTCACTTCATTGACTTCACTGGACGAAAAAAGGATAACCATTGTAAAACAGTTCTTACTTTCGAATTCTTCAATCTGTTCGCGTACGAAACTTGCCAAATAATCAGGAGAATCATAAGTGAGCATCATTCCAGCGAAGTACTGTCGAAAACTTTCAATGTCAGTCTGAAAAACACGAAACAACACAATGGTTAATTATCTTCAACAAGAATACACAAAAATTCAGAACGCACATGCTCCGAACGGAAAAGTACACAAGATGTACAAGTACTAAACAGAACCATTGACATGTAGTATTATACAGTGAACAGGTACTAAAAAAACCGCCTTACATTCTATTGAATAAAAGTATAAAACTATGTACACAACACATTACCTACCTTGAATACATGTGGGTAAAAATTAGCCTTGAACATCCAAATAAACCTCATTGCATAGATACCACAGTCACGCCTCGCGCTTCTCCTAATGGACAAAAAAGAAAAAAACAACTAAATCCAAACACAGTAAATAAAATAAAATCATAATTCACATTATGAAAAGACGATTACTCTGAACAAGAAGGGGTGCCGCAAACTTTTATCTTGAACGATGAGATGTTTAATCCCTCAACACCATGAAGATGACTGTAAAGTTTCTTGAATGATTTGCACTGAAAACAATAAAAAATAAAAGTTATTGCTGTCATGTGTAAATAATTATTTAATTAGTTAGATTACAACGAAAACCATACAATTCTTTCAGTAGAAGCCATCTGAGCTTCAGTCAACTCCAGTGAGCTAGACACTCTAAATTTCCTGAAATGGATGTCGACAAAGATAACCCACCAATGGGTGTAATCGCAACAAGTAATGTAGACCTGTTTGAAAATAAACAATCCCACGAGAAATAAGAAAGCATCCAAGATACTTGTAATAGAAAAAACATAAGCGTCAAACAAAACAAGACAAAACATACCTCTTCCCTATTCAAATTATAGTACTTCAGATCATGTTCAGCAAAACTTGCAGCCAGATGAATAGGGTCCGCCTCATCCACATCAAGGATATGCTGAAAAAAGCAACAAGAAAATGATTAAAAAACTAAATGCTAAAATATCTAGTTAAAAAAAATCTAAAACATATACACATGACGTACCGCCAAAGAACTTGGAATATATAAGAAATCAAGACCATCATCAACGCACTTAAGAAAAACATCCATAACAGAAGGATCCATAAACCCACCACCCTTCATTGCAAGGTAGAAACTATGCCAGCTGACAGACTTTCCACCAACTTCAAGTATTTTCTCACTACTGCAATTGTTAAAAACAACAAGAATAACCATCAGTCTATAAAAAAAATAGATGAAAAATAAATGGAAAATTGAATTCCAACAGTTACCCTTCAATGTAATTCCTAGGAGCCTGAAGTACATCAGCAAACAAAATTCTATGCAAAGCAGATACAGGAATATCCTCTTCCTCAGTTAGCTCCAAACGCTCAAGACAATCATCAGAATCGGTGTCTGGATAGGCATCATACTTCTGGGCCATAGAACTACCTCCAACAACATTTTCAGTTTCAGGCTCCTTTCCCTTGCAAGTACATGGCTGCCTTTTCAACTCAATTGACAAAAGAGAAACCATATCACGCATCTGGTCAACAAGACCATGTCCCATTCTTATCATTGAGGAAGTGAAGAAAGTCTTCCACATTTCTTTAAGCTTACAACGTAACTGTAAACAAAAAAAAACACAATTAAGAATGCAGTTTACAATAACACAGTAATTAAAAATCAAAAAACATAACAAAAAGCTCACATCATTATGCATTTCACCAGGAAACATATCTGAAATGTGACGATCAACTGCTTCACGAAGATGGTCGGGAATATCCGCACGAGAGTGAAAACCTGGCTCTGACATCTTTTCCAACCTGTTAACACAAATTACACAATTATATGGGTATGCAACTAAAACACCATTAGGTGCACAAGTACCAGAGAAATAGGAGAACAACTAAAGAACAAATTGCCACGCGAGTACCAAAGACAAAATCGAACAAGTACCCGCCACAAACGGCTGGACACACACACAGGTACAAAACTATAGCACAAAGAAGTACCAAACCACCTTCTTAACAAGCACTGGAGAACTGTAAAAATAGTTCAGGTACGATGTGTGCATCTTATAACTTTTGAAACTAGAGAAAACAGGACGACGAAAAAAGAGTCCAAGAGAAACCACACAGACCACCTACGTCGTCGCAATTGCATATCTTCACTAAACTTCTAAAACGATTCGCGCATCTGGCACAGATACATCGACAACCAAACAAACCAAGAGAAACCAACATAATTTACAAACCGAAAACTCTAGAAAAAAGGAAACACTAGCACCTTTGGTACCGCTAACTCTACAACAAATAGACCAAAGGAAACTAGACAACTAGATAAAAACTAGCACAACGAAAACTATAGAAAACAGACCAATATGAATTTACCAGTACACAATTACAATACAAGTAGGTGCACAAGTACAAGTATAAGAGATATAGGAGCACAAGTACAAGAGATATAGGAGCACAAGTACAAGAGATATAGGAGCACAAGTACAAGAGATATAGGAGCACAAGTACAAGAGATATAGGAGCACAAGTACAAGAGATATAGGAGCACAAGTACAAGAATTTTAGGTGCACAAGTACGATAGATATAGGTGCACAAGTACAAGAGATATAGGAGCACAAGTACAAGAATTTTAGGTGCACAAGTACGATAGACTGAGCTACACAGGTACAGAACAAATTATCACACGAGTATCAAGGACAAACAATAACAAGTACCAGAGACAAAGGAAAGCAAGTCCCGGCAGAAAAGGCTGGACACACAAGTACTAGATAATAACACACAGAAGTACAAAACCATCTTATGAACAAGCACTGCACAACCCTAAAACTAGTTCAGGTACGATGTGGGATACATATAAACCCTAAAACAAAATACACAGATAGAAACCACAAGAACAAGCAGCATCGTCGCATTTGCATGTCAACACGAGACGGGAAACTCAGCGGCTCCTCCAAGGCGGGTAAATCGTCAAGAAAAAAGACAAACAAACCGTAAATAATAACATGCATGTCATCACGAGATGTGTAACGGAGCGGCTACTCCGGCGCCGCATAATCAACGGCAATGTTCCTCAGAAGGTGTGTAACCAAGAGGCGGCGAAAGAAATCGACGAAAAAAGTACCGACTTTACTCAGAGAAAACGCATCTGCATCCGCCTTCCGCATTTTTCCAATTGAAAGTGCTACCTCCCTCCCATTAATTCCCCAGAAAACTCACAGCCCGGAAATACAAAGGGAAAAACTGATTCGATCTAATCGAATCAAAGGGAAAAACCAAGATCTTAGAAACCCTAAGCAGGCAGAAAAACACGACGGCGCTTACCACTGGAGCAGGAAAAAAGTCCGCCGACGATGAGTTGCGAGAGGTTCCCGACAGCAACGGAGGAGAAGGGAAAATAGCAGCGCCGCCGACGAGACGACAAGCCGAAACAGCGAGCCACGAAGATAGGCGACGAAAGAAGAAGACTAAGGGAAAAACGGAGATAAAGGCAAACGCGAATCGGGTACCCGTAAACCCGTTAACTGGGAAGCGCGCCCGTTACGAGAAATGGACGGTTCGCAAACTAACCAGAAAGCAACACGTGTCGCGCGCGGAGGCAGTCCACCGGCAAATTGCGCGCCCCACGTTCACCCACGTGTCGAGCGCGGAGCAAGTCCATTCCCTTCCCAGAGGTCGGCCTTTTTCTAGAGTTTTCGCGCCAACAGGGAAGAGCGAGCGGGGCTCACGCGGGCGAGCGGGCCAGAGTGGTGTGCGGTGCGCGCGGGGCGGCCTGGTGGCTGGACTGGCCACGTGGGTGGGGCCCAGCGCGGGGCGCGTGCTGCTATGTGACCTAGAGATGGCCACGCGCGATTGGAGGGCCGGCCTGGGCCGGCCGGTACCTCCGGCCTGGGCTGGCCTGTACCACCGGGCTTGGTACCGGTTTAGGTGCCGCTAAATGATCCAGGATATACTGGGAGCAAAGCCAGCTGGGCGGTAGTGAGCCCTGTAGCGCGGGCGGTAGTACTCAAAAAAAAATATTTTTCCTTTTATTTTTTCTTTTAAACTCAAACTTAAAATGCAAATAACTTGAGATTGAAAAATTCAAATGAGACGAAACTAATTTTGTTGAAAAGAGGACGACAAGAGCTACCCCCCACAATAGAGAAACTAGTGGGGGTGATTTTATATGAATTTTAGAGTGATACCTCTAAACTCGGAAAACCGAGAAAAACTCCAATATCGAAAACACAATATGTGATATACGCAGAATCAGTTTTCGATTAACTAGAGCTTGTCATGGAAATAACCACAAGCTCTAAAACACCACAAGGAAAATATCCAAAAAAACAACCAAGAGAGATGATGCAAGGATGCAAAGGTTTGACCACACTCCGAACGATACGATCGAGTTACTCATTCGAGAGCCCCTTGATAGTGCGACCACTATCCTATAAACCGGTCTCCCAACTAAACCACGAGACCGGTGAGAAAGAAACCCTATCGAGAGCAAACCTTAACCTTGCACATTCCACTTGAGCTCGATGATGATGATCTTGACCACAACAAGATGAAACACCGTTCTTAATTGTGTTTGCTTGATGTCTTACGGATTGCTCCCCCATAATCCACTATGGGAGAGCTTTTTCTTCGGTGCATCTCATTTCTTCGTATTGCAACCTTAACGCCAACTAATCGTTCAAGCATTGCCTATTGACAACTCTTACACATATAACTCAATACAACCATTAGTTCATATGTATTGTTATTAATTACCAAAACCACATATGGGGGCTCTATGCACTTTCAAAGGGCCTCTGAGAAGCTCGGTATTTTCTAATAATTTATCCCTTTCATTTGATAGTTCTTTTGGTTAAACTAGCTAAGCATGTATTCTACATTAAAACGGAGGTTTTGAGTGTAAACATCAGCTCACACCTATGAAAATGGCCTATGCTTTGACGCTTGAAAAGAACATAATAGTTAATAAACGCATTAGATCTCTTCTTTTAAAGTTTAATAATTTTTAGTGACTATTCAGTCATCTTTTGTGAAATTTCAGTCTCTTTCGTGAAATATATTTAAGCAATATTAAATTTTTATCACATTTCAGCAAACGGAAATTCAATTTGGCTTCCGGAAGCATGAGCCCCCTCTTTGTCCAAAGGACATATTTCAGAATGTTGAAAACAAAATACAAAATAATCGCACGTACATCTCAATATTTTATGTGCCCGCGTAAATTTTTGCGACCGGTATTTTTTGTAGCACCTGCAAAAAAATGTCTCGCGAAAATCTTTTTTAGCATCAAATTTCATCTTTTTTACACAGGTAAAAAACAAAGTCATTATTTTGTGAAACAATTCTGTGCAAATACAGAATGTGGAGATGCACGAGTAGATTTTAGAATTTTTTTTGAATATATTAAAATATATAAGGGAGCATATTCCCATGGGTGCCAAAACGCCGCTCTCTTCAGTAAAAATAGTGACCGGTGTTATCGAGACCATGTTAAACTGTTAATATTAAAAATATGTTTTTCTTTTAAGTCCACGCAATGCCGAAGTTCAATGCATGGCCCAGGTAGCATTTCTTGCTTGCTGGGCTACCTTATTCAGGCCTAAATACAACATCGTCGCCTATCCAACAAGCGAGAAAAATCAGCTTTTTAAGATGTGACTTTGCCATTTTTTTCAAGTTTAGATGTTCAAGCATATGCTTGTTGTGCGGAGTATTTTTTGATATTTTCTACAAGCATTACTGCACAACTGAAAAATTGACTTGAGAGCACCAAATTCACTCTCACTAAACATATCAATGTTGTAATAGTAATGTATTTAGCTCTTGAGTTGAGTATGGCGTCGTGTATTAAATACTTATTCTTCCAATATCATTTTAGAAGATTTATATTGTCAACCATCCAAATAGGTTCTACCTTATACCCACCATGAAGTGTTATCAATATTTTTGGTAATTGGCTTAATGTGGTGGATCATAGGTTTAAGATACTTATTAGGATGGATGGAAGTGATTGCCATTATCTTATGCAGTTTATCTACAGGTGCACTAATTTGCTCCATTTATGGTGTCTCTTCAACGTATGGAAAGCGGAGACCTATTTTACGGAGATGTCTACACGGTTGAAGGATACGGCGAGGAAGTTTATTACCTAACATATATGTATTGAGTCTTTTATACTCTTCGTTCCTTTGATTGTGTGTGGATATATGCATCTTAGTTATGTAGAGGCTGGATGTAATGCTTAAACATTTTAAGTAATGAAATACCTTTTATCGAAAAAATGTGTTATTATGGAAATTGTGGATTTTGTTTGGCCTTTTTCTAGAATTTGAAATGATGGTTACCCCAGATTTCTCCGCCTAAACAGTGGCAAACAGAAAAATGTTTGCTCAAATAATGCTGTCGTGATATAATGCACTGTTTTTTTAAAAAAAAATTTTGCTGAAGCGAATGCACTGATTCTTCTCCCGGCCCTCCCTGAGCTTATTGGCGATCGAGAATATTTTACTGACGCTCGTGCGAATTTACTTCAACTTCTCGAGGAAAAGACAGTCGTGCGAATTGTACGTGGGTCAAAGATTCGCGATGTGGCGCCCAGCTTGTGCTTTCATGAGACAGGGACATAGACGTCTGAAGTTCAGAAGTTGGTGGAAGAAGCAGTACTTTGATCACGTGCAAACAAATCACTTGACACATCGCCTGAGGAGTCGGAACACAGAAGTGAAGATACTCGTGACCAGTGGGACGATTTTGATAAAAATGACCCTTTGTTTAAACTATTGCACGAAATAACCTTCGCTAAAACTATTTTTGTCAACTAACCCTTTTGTGTGGCACTAGTGCGAGCGGCGCCACATGAGCGAGCGGCGCCACACATCGTGGCCTGCGTGGCATGTACGTGCCTGTGTGGCACGTAGCCAACGTGGCAGGAGTGTGTGGCGTCGCTCGCATAGGCGGCACACATCCATTTATGTATGCCGCCCGAGGCGCCCAAGCCCAACCCTGCCCCACTCTTCTATGTTTTCTCTCTTCGTTCTCTCGAGCCCGGCGCCTCATCTCTCTCCCCGGCCCACTCAAAATCCCTCCCAAATCCCTTTGAATTTCTGCAGCTATGCGCGGATTGTGTTCCTAACCCGTCCCTTAAGGTAATTTTCTCCAATTCCCTTCTTTTCATCCAAGATTTTCATGGATTTTGTTACATTTAGATATGAAACCCTAGATGTGAAACCCTAGTTTGATTTCTCAACCCTAGTTTTTTGGAATGTTAGGGTTTGTTGGACTAGGAAAAGTGTTAAGGTTTGGTTGTATGGCTTGATTTGTTTTGTCTTGCCATGGCTAATTATTGAATACATTTATCTATGTGTTGTTGAAATTATGTTAGGGATGGTAAGAATTGTTCATGTTCATCATGTGGATAATAGGATGCTTTTTTGAAAGGACCCGAATGAGCTTGACTTGGTGTTTGACCGTAGCCCTAACAATGTCGAGGTTTTGGACAAGTAAGGATTGACTTGCATTGGAATGAGCCAAGTGATGTTCTTGAGTTAGAGGGAAGACATAATGTAGATTTTGTAATGCACATCCGTTGAAAGACAATGTGTATTAAATCCGAGCAACGTTGGCTGTTTAAAAGGAGACAGTGGTTGAATCACAAGACAAGGCTCTGGAGTTGTTTGCGACCAAGAGGGTTGATACTAATTTACAACTTGACCTTAACCGGCGCGCCTCCCTGATTGATGCTAGGAGTCCACCACCCATGAGCCAAGAAGAAGTCACCGAACCTCCCATGACCCAAGATGAACCGTTGGAGAAAGAGCATGATGAGTATGAGGACGGTGAGAATGATTTCGAGATCAATGACATTAAATGTTGCTAATTTTACACAAGAGAACATGGATCAATCCATCCCTTATTCCCGATGTTATGCATCAGACTCAGATGACGATGGTCCTGATGAAGATGTTGATGAGGATGGGTTCACGGTTAAGGAAGTCGAAAGATCCGAAATCTTCAAAAAGGTAACTAGACGGGATATTCGGATACCATTGTTCCGTGATGTTAGTCTTGCGGATGGGGATATGGTTGACGGTTGCAAAAGTTTACTTCTTGGAGCTAGGACAATTTCCCACCAGGATGTGGATCACAAGATGAATGGGATAGTTAAAGGGCTGACGTTTGACCCCTTTTGGAATTTAAGGTATGGATCAAAGAATTCTCGATTAAGCATCATCGCCCTTACACCGTTGTTCACTCAGATGTGACGAAGCGCTACACGGTTAAATATGAAGAGGATCAGTGCCCATGGGTAGTTCGTGCAAGACCTTCTTGGCACATAACAAGTTGTGTATCAACTCACATGTTCCGAGGGAAGAAGCTTGATGGCAAGGATGCCAAGCTAGATCACCGTCAACCCACATCCGAGTTCATCGCTTACAAGCTTTCGGGTGAGATATCCTCACTTCCAACCATGAGCATTAGGTCCGTTCAAGATACGGTGAAATCTCGCTTTAACTACAACGTCAAGTACGGGAAGGCATGGAAGGCCAAACAAGCAGCATTCAAGATGATGTATGGTGATTGGGAGGCATACAACCGAATCCCTAGGTTGTTGTTATCGATGGCTGCTACTAACCCGGGCATGGTTCATGTGGTGGAGCCTTCTAGTACCAAAATGACATTGAACAACGGTAAAAGAGTGGGACTATTTCACCATGCATTTTGGGTGTTTGAGCAATGCACGAGGGTTTTTGAACATTGTAGGCCAATCATTGCTATCGATGGGACCTTCTTGACCGGGCAATTCAAGGGCACACTATTGGTGTCAATACGAAATGATGCCAACAACCGTTTAGTACCTTTGGCTTTTGCATTGGTAGAGGTTTAGAACAATGATAATTGGGAGTGGTTTTCCATATATTGAGAATTAGGGTTATACCACCTTCAAGGGAAGTATGTGTCATCTCGGATCGTCAAGGAATTCTCAAAGCGGTGGAGCTTGACATTCCTGGGAATGCTCGCGTGCACCACCGATGGTGCATGAGGCATTATTGTGCAAACTTCTATAGCGCATGTAAGAGAAAAGAGTTGTCTGACAATCCTTAAAATTGTTGTCTCGCTTATTTCGAGCGCCGCTTTGCATTCTTGTACAATAGGTTGCGCAAGAACAAAAATCTCAACCCAGGTGGTTACGGGTTTCTTGAGAGGCACCATAGTTTTAGGGCGAAGTGGGCACGAGCTTATGATGAGGACGGGCGGAGGTACGGTCAAATGACAAGCAACATGGCTGAATGCTTCAATAATGTGCTCAAGGGTGTTCGTGCATTGCCAGTGATGACAATAGTTCAATACACCTTTGAGAAGTTGAATGTCTATTTCCAGAATTACACCGAAGAGACGAAGTAGGAAATTGCTCGAAATTGCGAGTACCCACGGACGTTGATGAGTTCATGGAATTTCAGTCGAGGAAGGCAGACTTGCAAACAACTACATGTTATGATAATGTTGCGTGGATTTATCGAGTGAATGAGCTGGGAGGCACTACACAAGGTGGTGTCCAACACGGAGGCCGGGCTTTCCAGGTGTCGCTAAAGACATGTGAATGCTCATGCAAGAGGCCATCGTTTCTTCATTTGGCTTGCTCTCACTTGCTCAAGGCGGCACGCATTAGATGTGTGGATTTTAATCACCGGCGCACCATTCGGGAGTCCGAGTTCTCCCTCCGAACTACAAAGAGGACATGGGCCGGTTTTTTCCATACTTGGACCAATCACAATGGCCGGAGTGTCATGGAGTCTAAGTATGACTAGATCTGGAATGGAAGTTCACAAAACATGGCAGAAGAAAGACGAAGAGGTATTGTGACGCCCCAAAACCGGTACCATGAGGATTCCAGCGAACCCACCGAAATCCAAACGATATAGATTCTGAGACGTCCTCCTACACGACATGCGTGACGAATCACACACGTGATGCAAGAGCAATTACCACGAGCAGTAACATTACAACAAGTTTACTATAGATCCCTCAATAAAACATATATCACAATAATGACTCCAACGAGTCAAGAATACAAATATACAGTACAAGATCCAAGTCACAAATAAAGGAAATGAAGCGTCTGAGTACGGACAAGATAAAAATGGGACTAAGAGTCCTAAAGATAACCAATGGCGTTCATAACCCTGCCCAGGCCATGCGGGAAGGGTAAACTTGCTAAGATCGTCATCTCATACCTGTCAAAAGTTGGGCCAAGGGTTGCCGACAAAAGGGGGAGAAGAAAAAGAGGAAGAAAGGCGAGTGTAAGTACCAAGGCACGTACCAAGAGATACTAGAACGTCTGTGCTCGTTGGTGGACTATATATTGGCCGGTTATATGGTGGGTTTAGCAACAACAAAACTATAACCAATAAAGACACACTGCAACATCCGTCTAATCAGACAAGATAAGAGAGAGCTTAAGGTAACATCTAAATACTACACAAACATAACCGAGCCGATTACCATATCCCCTTCAACAAAGCAAAGAAGCAATATAAAAGGCACTCGGCGGTTCACAAGTTTCATTAGATATTGGTTGTAGTAACGTTATATTACTACACAAGTTATTAGCAAATTATTAGCAACAAGATAACGGTGTAATTTTTTCTATGATCAAGCCATACATGCTCCAAGTCATCCATAACCACAGACACGGCTTATCGATAAGATGTACACCCTGCAGGGGTTGCCCAAATGTAACCATGCGCATGCTCGACTCCAAATAATGACAGTGGAGTCTCACAACAAGACCGTTCCCAATGGCACAAGCAATTTTAATGGGAGCCACCCAACTAAGCTACTCATGATAAAGTTCGGCCGTACTCCGAAATGGACCCCGAGGTTTGCGACGGCTTCCAAGGCGGTCACTAATGACCGGCCAAGGATAAGGAGTCCCACATTATGAGTACAGTACATATTATAAACACCCAAAGGCAACATGAAGTAAATCATGCATATCATGCATCTGAGCAAATAAAATCAAGGTTGTGGTTCCCAATAAACAGACTCGAGGAAAGTTAGTGGGTGAAGGGGTCCCACTCCCCCACGAACGGGTAGAGCGCTCAATCTCGGAACAGATAACAAGAACTCGGGATCCTAGGACACACAAGTGGTTAACAAATGTGTCATACACCGATGCCTCTGCATTAAGTTATTCCCACATCAAATTTTATTTGCAACAATTATCATGATTAACTTTACCAACATTATCCATAGAGTGTAGCATGTAACAACTCCAACATACCCCGGATAGATCGAGATAAAGAAGAGAACCCTAAATTCACGCTACGACTCGCAAGGCTCATATAACAAACAACGGCTATATGTACGAAATGATACATATAGGATTATTAGGTAAACAAGTAGAATAGGACACGATGACTCGATAAAGAATCACAACATAAGGATAGTAGTAAGAGGGAGAGAAAAATGTAAAATAGGTGAAGAGGGAGGGCTCGCCAGTGAAAAACTGCAGAAGAACTTGTCGTATCTCACATCACCACTTCGTGATCCTATCTGGGAAGAAGCAAATACTACAACAAATAACATATGCAAATCTTATTACCACGGAGAAGAACTGGCGTGAACAAGATATGAGATGCATGGCATGGCAACGATGATGCGATTCAATTGATACGTGCATTTTGCAATCATTATTGCTAGGGCTAGTTTTCATTGTTATTTTCCTTCATACATTGTTATTTATACATTTTCGGATGATTTATGGGACTTTCCTACAAAGTTCCCTTCTTTGGTATTTAATTCCTGGGAGGCAGAAAACCTCCTTTTTCGTATTTTATTTGTTTCAGGACTTTCTGGATCACAAAAATTCAAGAGAAAAATACCTGATCGGTTTTTCACCTGAAGGAAGACTGTGAGTGAAAGAACCATGCGAGAGGGGCCATGAGGTGCGAACAGCACCAGGTGGCGCGGCTCAACCTTCTAGCCGCGCCACCCATGCCCGTTTGCACCTCAGACATTGTTTCGTCCCCCTTTTATTCCAGACGCTCCGTTTCTCCTAAACACCTGAGCCATATTTTTACCGAGATTTATTGAGGCAGCGGCGGAAGCGAAAGTCCTCTCCTACTCCGGGAGAGGGCAGATCCTGCTACACCGGTGCCTCCAGTGAAGGGGAAATCGACGCTATCGACATCCCCACTCCTCCTTGGCTTGAGAGGAGGCATGTGCATCAACATCTCCACCAGCACCACCATCGCCACCATCTCCATCTATGAGATCGACATCATCCCCCTCATAGTTTGTGTTGAATTGAACCCCGGATATTGTTTTTAGTGCTATTGCATGCTCATGATTAGTACTTTGTCATTATTTGGTGGGGAGATTATATATTCAGATTGTCTTGTGATAATTATGCCTTTGGTCCATATTATCTTTGACACTTGTGAGTAGTTCCCCACGTTCCTGATGACATAGGTTGATCTAACTATGATTCTATATGATGTGCAATGAGTATTTGGTCAAGTTTTCTATCTTGTATATTGTTCTATGATGGTTTTATCCGAACATCGACTGCATATTACTTCACCTATATGGGCTCATAGGGATGCACTTTGATGTAATACATTAGTGTTGGAGGGGTCGGAATGACAGAAACCGTTTTTTGACACTATGGGTTGTATTAGACGGACATTTATGTCTTAATGATTCCTATACTATACTTGCACATAAAAATGGCTCTAGAACCCATCATAACGGGTGTATTCGCACGTGCTTATGGCTGCACCTAATTAAGGTTCCGTCCCTAATTGAATAAAGCTTGACAAGATATTTATCATGTTATTTAGAACTCAGATGCTAGTGAATCCATGCCGCCCTCAGAAACTTTAGTCTCATATAAGCACACACACTTGAGCTTGTCGTCTTGCTGCATAAAGGATTGAGCTTTTCTCTCATCCAGAGCATTTACTTATTTGCTATTTACTTTCAGCACTTTATTTTTATTGCAAACTATATACCCAAAACACCAAAACAGTTACTTTACTATTACTGCTTTCTTGTTATTTCCATTAACCAATACCTTCAGCTCTTGTGGGTTCGACAACCTTTTCTTTTCGAAAATTACTACAATTGATCTCGTGCACTTGGGAGCCATCAACAACATATCCAAATTATGCGGAATCGAAATCCCGAAAACAAATTAGGGTTAGAGTTGCTTTTCTACCGATAAAGTTAATTTTGACTAGCATGGCAAAGACATGGCAGGGTGAGCTACCTCAAATTTAAAGGTAGCGGGAAAACTTTAGTCAGTGTTCCGAAATATTTCGCATATATGTTAGGTGAACATGCATAACTATCACGTCACGACATGATGCGCAATGCAAACAAATGTATGGATGTCATGCATATTCATGTTCCTTGCATTTTTATGATCTATTTTCATATATAATTTTTTTTGAATTACCAATTAAAATTTATTAACAGGTTGATATTTATTATTTAAATAAGATAAGCATTTTTTTATTTAAATTGGGGAGGACCCTAAAACAAAATCTAACCAGGGCAAGGACCCCGGGTTATTTTTCAAAACATACACACCTGCCGGTACAAGTAGGCAAGTGCCGCGGTTCCCCAGCTCCACTTGTGATCTAAGATTGACAGCGCCTTGAGCCACATTCACTGGGCCATCTTCCCACCGCCGTCAACAAAGAGAGTCCTAGATATGACATACCACACGTACATTTTGGTGTACATATTGACAGTGTCCTCGTCTGCCACAGGGCATTGCGTAAAGTTTTGCACAATCCATTTATCACTTGGGCACGGGAACTCTCTCGGCCTTGTCTTGAGGCTCTACATGAGCCATGCCAATAAGCTCCTCCATCTGCTGCCACCACACACCCCTGCCACGTTGGCTAGTCACGCCACGCGGGTACATACACAACACGCAGGCCACGATGTGTGGTGCCGCTCGCTCGGGCGTCACACAGTGAATTGTGGCGCCGCTCGCACATGCGCCACACAAAAGGGTTAGTGAACCGAAATAGTTTCGTCGAAGGTTATTTTGTTCAATAGTTTCAACAAAGGGTTACTTTTGTCAAAATTGCCGGCCAGTGGCTATTAGATAATGAACCTGGGCTCGAAATAAGTACTTCCACCGTTCCATAATATAAAATATAATTAAAACCAATATACTTATATATTGCTTCAAATAACGAGAAGAAACTAATGAAAATACCTTATATTCAAGGCTACATAAAAACAACAAAAACCAGATATTAGAGTAGTAAACAATGCAAATTTTAATATGTCATATTTTGTTATTTTTTGTAGCCCTGAATACAAATCCGAGCTGAGATTTTGCATGTAGGTGAAGATAATTGTTTACATCTAGGATTCCACAACGCGGCGTCGCGGCAGAACCAGCGTGGGAGATGGCGCGAGCAGGCGTGAGCTCGCTACATCGGGACAAATTTGGTCACCGCCCGCAAAATTTCGCCCATGTATTTAGGTGCGGCTCTCTCACCACCAAATCCAAATCCACCATTTCCAACTCTTCGAGCTCCTCCACCGTTTGAAATCCATGAAGATTACTGGAGCTTCCTCACCGACTAGGTCCTCCATCTTGGCAGTGGCGACGATGGCAGTGGCTGTCCACAACCTGTCGGCTTCTCCATCTGTCCCGACCTCTATCCTTGATGATCTTACGATGCTTGTAAGATTCTCAAACCCTAGTTTTAGCTTAGATCTAAGCAGGTGGTAGATGTGGGTGGATCGGTATGGATCTGATGGAGATTGTTGGTATTGATTGAGTGATTACGATTGTTCTTCGTAGTGATTGCCATAGTTGGAATTTGACGTCTTCGACCGGGGGTGGTCCTGCCGGATTCTCCCTCGAGCACGACGGCACCTGTCGGATTATCCCTCTTCCCCAACCTCGGTGCTAAATGTTGTTTCTCTTACTGTAAAGAACCTCTGCTCCTTGATATTGTAGCTTATACCCGTAAGATTTTGATAGATGTGTGGAGTTCGTTGGCAGAGATTGTGTATAAGTGTACCATGCTTAGCATTGTTCTTCATTACATACTATAGGAGATCATGCATGCTAGCTTCTCTGATATGTCCGTTCCCTCACTCAAAACATTGACATGTATCCTGGATGGAGCATCCCCATATTGTGCATGATGGTGGTGTTGCATATTACCACCCATTTAACCATTTTAATGAACTGATTGTTGGTAAGTGTTATTATTGAGACATGACTGATAGGTAACCTCACAAGTTCAATGTAAGAGGTCACCATATAGCAGACTAATGTGTGTAACCAAACATTAGTACGTTTGCATCAGCATTGAAACAAGGATCGCGTGCAGTCCACCAAACAAACGGATAGTTGCCCATTCGGTGCAGAAAAGATCTTCACATGGGACCAGAATTTTTGACACATGGATGCTATGCACCCTATAAACCCTAAAATTCGTGATAATTTCAAATATTGGAAAAAAAACTAATTTTTTCTGGAAACAAAAGATGATCAAGTATTGTACTCGTATAAAAATGTTTGGGCTCAAAATAATTTCCATGGTATCCTAGGCAAAAAGGACAAGTTTATGACGAATATAGCGTGAATAGTACATAAACATGGGGTTTGTTCGATTTTGTCTTTTTACCCCGGATACAATAATAGTAATTTCCTCATCAAATATTTTTATACAAGTACAATACTTGATCATCTTTGGTTCTCAAAAAGATTTGATTTTTTGATTTGTTTTGAATTACCACGAATTGTTTTAAATGTAGTGGGTGCCTAGGACCTATGAGCATTGATGTATCTTCCTCTTTACAAGCTGCTAAAGAAAGTAATTTTTTTTCTCAAACTCGTATTGGCCGTCTATCCGCATGCTCTCTCTGGTTGGGTTTTCATTTTGCGTGCTCTATCCACGTTGAATTGCTTCTGCCCCTCTTCTTCTCCTACACGCCTACAACCCCATAGGGCGATAGACATCTACTGCCAAAGAACCAATAACCAGCGGGAGCTATGCTCGATTCAATTGGCGAGATAACAAAACCAGGGGCAGGGTAGCACCCGTCAGTACTCACATGGTCGCGGGAGTACTCGCCTCGAGAGCCGCGCGCTGGAGCAGCTAGATACGCTCCTGTCCTGGGAGACGGCATCGTTCAGCGAGATGCCGGCCGCATGGCGAGCGACGCAACCAGACAAGCATTGTTCACAGCTAAACTGCCAAGACGTGTTTGATGGGGCAGTTGATCGGAGTGAGAGTCGGAGCCAGTCAAATTGCACCGTCGTGGGAATCATGTATGTGTACTGTCCGGCTGTATGCCCGGCCCGGGGATCAGTCATCGGTCCACGAACACTATGCTCGTGTTTGCATGCTGGGAGCCAGGAGCCAGGACAGACACAGGAAAAAAGCCTGGACCGGTTTGGGCTGCTTGCACTTGTGCATGTGGATGGCTTCACGTTTTGCAGTTTCTTTCACAACTACAATGATCGTGTGTGTTGCATTCAGTTGCCGGATTCGCTGACAGTCAAGGTTGCATCTATGAATAGCAGTTCTTGGTTAAATTCTGGTATTTAACTGCATTCTGAAACTTGCCGAAACTTTGTCATGACATGCCCATCTTCTAAACTGTTTCGAAATAAACCAACTGATGTACTCCCTCGATCTGATGTAACTAGTTTTAGCTTTGTCCAAATTTAAATGTATCTGCACTATTATTATTTAGATATACTCAAATTTGGATAAATTTGAGACATCTTTGATGAGGTGGAGGAAGTATTTCATTTAGGATTGAAGCTCTGGCTCAGGATTGTGCATCATCAATATGGCCTATCTGGGAGGTCATGTCCAGAAGAAAATAGTTATACCTGTGATATTATCGACGATAGAGGATCTTGTCAAGGAAGATACCTATATAGAGAAAACAAAAGTGTTGTTGTTTCGGTCATAGTTTTCTGAAAAATAAGATATTAGGATGTGTAGAAACTTTCAATGGAACTGGCTCCCTGCAAATTGTACTGTTGGAGGCACTCTAGCTGAACTAAATTGTGATGTGTTAGAAATTATTAGTTGGTAAATAAGAAGTTTTCACTTTGTGTTGTATTTGTGAATAAAATTGACATGTTGAGGATGGCAATAAAACTACGTGTCTCTAACTTGTTGGAACTCCAAACGCAATGTGTTGTAACAAATAACTGTTTTCTCCATAAGTATAACTCGGGGTTTATATCAAACACTATAAGGCAATACGTGTAAAATAAGAAGAAATTGAGGTGTGTCACCAGCTCAGTCGTGGTGTCTGTCAGACAACACGGTGTATTAGAATGACACATGTAAACATTAAATGCAACTCAAGTATTATTTTTTGCATTTTTGAATATTTTAGTGCAGAAAATGTAAATGTAAGTAAATTAAAGTAATCATTTTTCTTATAGTAAAAACTAAAAAGTGGAGTGAGTTTCATAGGTTCACTTGACCTCTTTCTAGTAAATATGATGGCACAAATATACCTTTTATCAGCAAGATAAATGACATGGAACTTCTTAGTGATTGATTCGTGTTCATATAGCATCACATGCTAATATAGAGATGATGCAAATACTCCTAAGTGTGGGTACAACCAAGCGCACCTTGAATTAAGTGACAGCTTTTTAATAATGACATTGACACACAATATTACCTTAAGCGGTGACATAATGTTGGATATTCCATGTGCCACCTTGAACAAACGACACCATCTTTGCTGTCACTAGAGAAAATCTCTTCCTTTTGTGAGTAAAAAACAAATGTAAAATAAACGTATTGTATACATGTCAACATATTTTGTTGTGACCTCCCCACGTAGGGTAGAGATCCATTTTTTATGGTGCTAGTCCTTGGATCGAACCGCTAGCACACACATTTTAAGATATAATATCAAGAAAAATTATATTTATTATATTGCAAGATATATAATTTAAATGATTAAATACGCTTGTATTGCCCATGGCTAGCTTATTTTAGAGTTCACAACGAAATTAATAACAAAGCAGGTAGTCGTTTATCTTCATGTGTCCCAGGCAACATGTCGAGTGGAGACGCGTAACCCTGTATGTATCTTACTCGTTCTGGTGAACGACATATCACTACATGTTGTAGTATGCAAGTCATTGATATAAGACTCATCGTACACTCTTCCACAATTATTACATTTCTTAGAGTGTTACAATAAAAACATTGCGGTATCAAACGTTTATTATTACAAGGCAAAATATATAGTGATTTCGAGATCCTCGCCGGCCCTTTCAGGATATCTCGGTGACTCATATCCGACTATACAAAACTTAAGGACAACATGAACTAGCAAACTAAGTATCATTGGAGCTCACCAGTTTATTTAGTTAAGGTTCTATGTTGCTCTCATCTAAACTACTCTAGCCTGCGTATTGCTCATGATCCTACTCTACGCCATAGGCTATGTCGTAGTCTACGTCTTATACGCCTCCTGATAAGTTTGGCTCCTCGTAGTATACTTCGTCGAGTTTCAGGTTCGTCGGCGGTGTCTTTGGCATGCTCCTCAAAGTCTAGCAAGGGGTTTAGAATGAGCGGATGAGCACGGACGTACTTAGCTAGGTCAATTTATATAGGAATACCTAAGATTCCTAGGCTAATGCAAGTTTTTGTTAACATTTTTTCAAAAGGTTATTTTTATTCTGAAAAACTATGCATGCCAACCTTCACAGGTTTGAGAGAACTTCATGGAGCTCCTTTTTCCTGCCGCGTTCGCAGTCCCTTCCTGGTGACAAACCACAATTTCATACACTCTACAGAGGTGTGCTACGTTTCCTACAAAAGATTCTTATCATTGTTGCACAACGAGGCATAATTTTGCCATCCATACTTCCTTTGGCATGGGGCCAGGTATAAGATCCAAGACAATCACTACCCTTCTCAACGACCCCGAATAGCCATCCTTTTGGTAAACATAGATCCTAAATAGACATCATCCTGAACAATACAGATTTATCGTGATCCGGCCTTTTATGACCGATCATAGACACTAAGACCACTCACCCCGACTGATGGGGAGGTGCATGGCTCCTAACTCACTAGTTCTTAGTAGGACACACGGCCAGGTCCTTATTCGTCTATATGGTAAAGGAAGAAGATTTAGTTGACTTCCCTACAACCATTATAGATCATATGGTTAAGGCGTAATATACGATGCAAGAAATACTAGCAACATTTTTTATTAGTCCTATCTGAATATTCCTAGTTGAAATGGATTTCTAATACCTTCGACCTAGATTATATGATTGTAGTATTTGTTACTTTTTTCCCTATAGAGACCTAGTTTTATGGAATCCTTGGGAAGAATGCTTATAGTGTAAGATCACTAGAGGAATACGTTGTTTGGTTGTGTATCGATGGATGGAGATGGGCAAGGGCCAATCTTACACATGTTGTTGTGCAATAGAAAATGGGATATAGAGATGAAATAAAGCATACATGTGTCAATATAAATGATATGGATGCACAAGTATAGTGAGCGATGCGTCCTAATATCACCACATGTAGCATGCAACATACCTTATGGATCAGTCCAACTACAAACTCTAGGCGGTGTAAGGAACCATAGTTACTAAAATAAACAGACAAAGCATTAAAATCTATGACGGCACTATAAATCCCTGATTATTAACCACACTACTGACCGATATCCACTCTCTTGACTTGGGTATAAGCGTCGAATAATGCAACTACCACCACTTTCACCTTGATACCTTTACCAATCTTTGCATACTTGGGTATGTGTGAAGTCCTAGGGTCGAGGTAAAAAGAATACATACAATAGATGGATCTTGATCAACACACTACAATATATCCCATGAAAAAATAGATGCACTTGATGCTGCGACGCTACTCCTCAATTTTTCTCGGCCTGTGAGGACTACTCACACGTGATTATATCAACAATCATGCCTCTATTTTAGCATGGTATACTTCAATTCCTCTTCTAGATATCTGGTGTCCAAGCACCACACCTTATGTAACCATGATGTGACAATTTAGAACCAAATGCTGGTACTCACATCACTGCATAACTTTGTTAATATTGAAAATGCAATTATCAAAATAAGTTACATACATAGAAAAATCATCCATTCTTACCTCCATAATTTTTTTGTGTAATCAGTAAATATAGCATTCATACATCTCTGAAAAGTAGCAGCGGGGTTGCATAAACCAAATGACATCCTTCTATAAGCAAATGGACCAAATGGGCAAGCGAAAGTTATATTTTCTTAATCATCTTCATGAACATGAATTTGAGAAAAATCTGAATAACCATCTAGATAGCAAAACTGAGAATGATTAGACAATCTTTCTAACATTTGATCAATAAAAGGAAGTGGAAAATGATCTTTGCGAGTAGCTTTATTTAGTTTTCTAAATTCAATCCACATTCTATACTCTGAAAATAGTTTACAACTAATTGTTGTGCTACCAATATATTTTCATGGTTGTGCTACCAATTCATTTCCATCGTTTGCAATTACTATGATCCCTCCTTCCTTAGGCACACAATGTACAAGACTAACCCATTTACTATAAGCTATAGGATAAATAATACATGCTTCAATTAATTTGAGGACATCTTTTCTTACATCTTTTCTTAGTATAGGATGAAGGCGGAGTTGAGCATCAACAACGGGCTTTGCTTCTTCTTCCAAATGAATTTTGTGCATACATAAAGCTGAACTTAAACCTTTTAAGTAATCAAGAGAACACCAATTAGTTTTGGTTCTTCCTCGACTGAAAGTTTAGCACTGATAATAACATGATATATCTTCTTTCCATCTATATAAAAATATTTCAAATTATCATGCAAAGGTTTAAAATTCACGATCTCCTTTTGGTGGAGGTACCCAAATTATCAGGTGGAATATTCAGTTGTAAAACAAGTGTTGTTGTGATAGTGCTTGTTCTATTGCCTCTCTTTCTCCGTTGGAGAATGATTCTTCTTGGTTAAGAATATGTCTCCCCAGCATGTCTGATCAAGCGACAACAACACAAGCCAGATTTTCCACCTCATCTTTAACTCAAAGTTCGTTATTGACATGATTACCAATAAACTTAGTAAAATTAATTGTAGTTTATCTCCAACACATTTTATGAACACTTTTTCTTCAGGAAAAGTAATTTCAGCACCTACGGTTGTAAGAAGGGTCTACCAAGTATGATAGGACATAAGTCATCTTGATGACAAGCAAGTGCCACAAAATCAACAAGATATTTTAATTTTTTCAACAAGTACTTCAAGATCTCTAACTATACCAACATGAGAAATATACTCTTTATTAGCTAGTTGGATAATCATGCATGTCTCTTCCATTGTATTGGATCAATGTCATACTTAAGTTCCAAATATAATGAGTATGGTATTGCGCCTATGATTCTCCCAAATCACAAAGACCATGATAACAGGAAGTACCAATAGCAATAGATATAAATGGTTTCCACACCTTGCGCTTTTACATTTGACTAATCTAGTTGAGTCTTCACATAAATAAAGTTTATATAAATGGTTCTCCTCATATAATTATTTTAGTGCAGAAACTTCATGAAAAACTTCAAATGGTTCATATGGAGTACAATTTATTTATGAGCTCTTATTGACAAAAAAAAAGAAGGTTAAATAGTGGGTTAAACACCCACTGCAAGTTTTTATTATATAATATCAAAGGTAAATGTACAGAGCAAAGCCATTAACTATACAGAGCTCTTATTGAAAATAGATGTGAGAAGACTCTCTTTAACTCTTGCAGGGAATGGAGGCTCTTAAACATATGGTTTAGGCTCCTTATGTGAGACAAGCGCAGCCTGCTTAACAATTCGATGAACAACATAGATAGCTTTAACAAGTTCACCATATTCAATAAATCATTCTTGTGGAAGACATACACGAGAAGAAAAACCTTTAGAAATTTCAATCACAACAAGAGAATCAAGACCAAACTTATTAGAGATTTTGCACACAAGTATATTAAGCTAAAATTGTTACCTTTATCTAGATCCCAATTGTCGGTGTTTCCACCAATTTTTTCTAATAGACTAGAAGATTCATCAACAGTTTTATGAATAAAAATCCCTCCAGAAGAAATATCCAAGAAATCTTTATGGCATTGATGAAATCTCACATGTAAATTAATCGATATCATGCTCTTTCATGGACATGAGACGGATTCTTGCATAGGAGGTCTTTCAACCTCCCCAAGCTTGAGTAATACTATCTCTCCAGGATGTGGCCAAAAGTTATGAATATGACAATGATCATTATAAACATTGAGAGATGTACATTATTTTATAAAGAAAGCCCTCTGCAAATAATCCCAATTATCCTATCAATGTGTAGAAGAGAATCATATCACTTGTGTGCATCACCAAAAAGAGACATAAAGAATAATTTCTTCTTCACTTCTTCCCAAGAAATACAAGAAATTTTAAATAAACACCTTTCATCAATCATTTCTAAATTATTTGCTCTGGTTTTACTCCCATCACCCGTAAAAAAATTCTCCTAACATATTATATATCATCATGTGGTATTTCATACTCCTCTTCCGTACCAGGAGGGCTAGCATAATCATTAGCAACATAATGAAAATAACTTAAAAGAGAAGACTTAACAACTTTGGTAGCCATAGCAAAAAAATGAAATAGTAAAAATAGCTTCCATGTGTTTGTACCGAACCAACTCGCCAATAGCGCTACGGTCCTCAATAACAGCGCCATAAAAGTGTCTCGATAACCCACAAGTGTAGGGGCTCAATGGTAGTACCTTTTGAATAGAAAAGGTTGTCGGGCCCACGATGATCTGAAGGTATTGGTTAGCAAACTCAACAAAGCAAACAGTAAAAGATGCAAGGTATTATATTATTTTGGTTTATAGTTTGCAGGAAAGTAAATTCCAAGTAAGGTAAACTGCTAGTAAAGTAAATTGCAAGTAATGTAAATGCTATTTCAGTGAAATACAAATCCTCTCTTCGGCAAGAGGACAAGCTTAGGTGTGTTCTTATATGAGACAAACGTTTCCGAGGGCGGCATAGACTTCATGGAATGAAGATTTCTAATAAAGCATGGTAAATATTTTGTCAAGTTTTATTCTCATCGGACGGAGCCTAAAATAGGTGTAGCCAAAAATGTGAGCAAACGCACCTCTAACGATTGGTCACTAAACCATTTACATATGCCAACTAGGGATTCATTAAGACATATATGTCCAACCATTGCTTTAAGTTCTAAGTTTTGCAGTCATATAAACCCACTAATGCAACTCTAAAGATCTAGACAAGGTTTCTACCATCTCGTGCCCCACATACTCCCTATCATGAAGTAACCCACAATCAACATTCGTATGTTACCATCATATAACCACATAGAAGTACAAAAAAATGACCAAATACTCATGACATACCATATAGAAATCATAGCCATTATGCCCTCGGGAACATGAGGAACTACTCAAAGCTGCGAAACATGATGATGATATATCACAAAAAATGAGGGGGTGAAGTGGGTCTTCGAGATGGATCTGGTGCTGATGTTGGGGATGATGGGGATGTTGATGGAGAGACTCTCCCTGCTCTAGGGAGGAGTGGATTCCTATGATGGCTTTGATTCCCCACGGTGGAGGTCTCGGAACAGCAAGATCAGCCCTCTCCCGGAGAAGGATAAGACTTCTGCCTCTATCGCCGCCTATGTAAATTTTGGGAAAATTATGGCATAGGTTTTTTGCGATACATACTTCTATAAAGAGACAGAGGGGTCGACGCAGGATGGCCAAGTGAGCCCCCAAGCAGCACCATGGTCCCCATTTTGGGCCTCGTGGCCTTCCCTGTTGACTTGTTGTACCCATGGTATTCTCTCCTAGGTAGCTTCTATGGTATTTTTTCTTGATTTATTTGAGTCTCAGAATATCCCTAAAACAAAAAAAAATACAAAAAGGAGGTTTTCTGCCTCCTAGAAATTTAATACCAACACAATGTACTTTGTAAGGATGTACCATTGACCATCTAAATAAGTGGAAATAATGCACTATCAATGCAAATAACAATTAAAAAAACTATCAATATATGATGAAAATATGATTAGATAAAATGCATGTGTCAAATGTTGCAGACTACCACTCTTAAACGGAATCTCGTCCCACGATTCGATAAGGCTCAAAATAAAAGGTTTGGTTTTGGGTCTCCTTGAAGCATCATATGCACTTTCTCTAACTTTCCAATCACATTAAAGGAAGTTTATGACCTTATCGTTGTGCTTCCAAATCTTAAGACTAAACTATATGTGGTTGTTCCATCCTTTGGAGATTATCTTCTACCTAAGATCACCATGGGTACTATTTGAGATACTTACTTGAAGAACCAACCCTGGCAACACCTAGTGGCTATCCAAAATCCAAGGGTCAAAGGTGCTACCACTATTAAAAGAAGCATTTGTGGGTTATCTAGAACTTTTATCTTTACAACAAGGTGCATCACTCAGTCATAAATTATTGCTCGAGACCATTATATCTATTTGTGTATCATGAACTAGATCCTCGTAGAGATTGAGATCATGAACTTTGCACATTTGAATCTCCACGACTGAGAGATCCCGAGCAAGCACTCTTTGAACTAGCAAAACTCCCATGGTTGGTGTCGTTTCCTATTCGATGGTACCCCGGAGGAGGGATCCTCATGGAGGGTAGAAGAAGTAGGGGCCATAGGGCGGAGAGCTTTCGGGATGGTGGTACGCTATTTACCCAGCTTCTGAACACCTGCTCGAGGATAGGGCCTACTGCTGCTTGTCTGAAATTATCTGGGTGCTTTCGCATTGTTACAATGAGTTGTGGTTGTGCCTCTAGGCCTCCCAGGATCCGGCCTATAAAGGCACACGGATCTAGGGTTTCTACGGAGAGTCCTAGCCGGAATACAAGGTGCCTAACTACGGAACATACATTGCCGTGCACATCAAGAATCCACCTAGATCTAACTTGCCGTCATGGATCCGGACACTTCATGGGCCTCCATGGATCTTACTCCTGACATAGGTCAGTATGGATCCGGCTCCTGTTCCTGGGCTGGATTTCCTCCATCTTTTATCAACAGCAACTGCGCCGCCTGGTGGGCCATAAGCCATCACCACCATCTGTGGGCCACCCGGACTTGCCGGATCTAGACCATGTTGTTGGCATACCCATGAAGTATACCCACAACATTAGCCTCTGAAGTTCTTCAAGATTCATCATTCCTTCACCTAGCTTCATTTCGATCCGGCGAGAATCTCGAAGAGCTTCCAAAACTTCATTGTGTCCGACTTCATTCAACTGGAAATCATTCGTTCTTCTGTACCGGTAACTTAGCGGAATCTTCAGCCCATGTTGCGCATAACTTCCTCTTTTCCCGCGCAAAATTTTCGGAACAATGAATCTTCGCCGGGTAAATCGGATCCATGCAGTTAGGTCACCACTTTTGACCTAGGACACATGGCGGAAATCTAATGGCGCGACCACTTAGTTTCCACCGTAGGATCCGGCACACGCATCTCCGCGTGAGGTCTATAAATACCCCACCCGGGCGGTCATTTCCATTTTTCACCTCCCTCACCACTTCGTCTTCTTCCTCACGCCAGCGCCGCCCGGTAGATCTCACGCAGATGAGGTCCTCCCGGAAAAGCTTCGTGTGTCGCCCCTGCAAGGTCACTCTCCACCTGAGCTCTGCACATTTGTTCGGGATTTTCTCTCCGCCGCCAATTTGTGGTCACGCCGGACGCCAACGCCTCAAGACCAAGTCCTCGGCCTTCGCCGGCAACACAGGGAACCGCCACGCCATTGCCGTAAGTTCCCCGGACTTGAGAGAGAAAGAGCGCGGTAGGATCCGGTTACTTAAGTCTTTACTGTTACACTTGCAGCCAGAAGTATGTCGGATAACTCCCCAAAATACACTAATAGCTCTCCGATCAGTCCTCCACCCAATCCATCGGAGCCCATATTCATCGAGCCTTTAGCATTTATACCACCAAATATTTCCTACACGCGATTAGCTCAACCTTACTCCGCATCTTCCAGCAATCTTCTCAGTAGAATTCCGACTGAAGCAGAACTGTGCGAGGAGTTAGAAGGGCAAGCTCGAATGGTAGCCCAAGTCTGGGAGGCGGAAATCAAGAAGGCTTCAAAGGCCCGTAACCGAGAAGGAGAGAAAAGTCAGTGGTGGCCTTGCGAGGTCACTGAATTCGAGCTCAAGGCCTTCGAAAAGGAAGGGCTCGTCACTCCGGGTTCCTGGAAATTCACCAAGGACTCCTCAACTCCGGCTCCGGAAGCCAATGAGCGGGTCCTCACAAAGGCATGGGTGGAGCGAGGACTCTCGCTTCCACCCTCATAATTCTTCTTTTAGGTGCTTAGGACTTACGGGCTGCAGCCCCATAACATCGGCCCCAATTCCTACCTCCTTCTCTCAAACTTCGTCACGATGTGCCAAGGCCCATACATGGATTAGTTTATGTCCAAGAACAATTCCTTCATTTACCATAAAGTGGCATTCTCCCAATTAAGAACAAGATTAGTTTCCTCACATCTCTGTAAAACTTTATCAAGATTATGCAAACAGTTATCAAAAGAACTCCCATAGACGAAGAAATCGTCCATGAATACTTCCACAATTTCTTCACAAAAATCATGAAAGATAGCATACATGCATCTTTGAAACGTAGCAGGAGCATTACACAAACCAAAAGTCATACGTCTATAAGCATAAGTTCCATAAGGACAAGTAAAAGTGGTTTTATCTTGATCTTGCTTTTTAACAGCTGACGTGGGCATTACCCTTCGGGTAACCGATATTGCCGTATCATGTGCGGCCCAACTGGAGGCCCATGAAGATGCTCGACGGCAAGGTGGGCCACTAGGACGGTGTTGAAGGAGATTCCCAAGACGAAGGAACCGAACAAGGAAAGTTTAGTACTAGGTCTTTTGTAAACCTAGTCGTACTCGGTTAGACCTCTTGAGACTTGGCCTCCTATATAAAGGCCAGAGAGGGGCTGCCGAGGACACAATCAATCTTAGCAACTTTAGCCACCGAAAGTCTAGAGCTAGGTCGCCGTAGCACTTAGCCTCTTACCAAGATCACAGCCGAAACCTTCGGCACCCCATTGTAATCCGATATTTTCATAATCAAGATCAGACAGGCAGGACATAGGGGTGTTACCTAATCGAGGACCCTGAACCTGGGTAAATTGCTCTCCCCGCTTGTCATTAACCGATGTCTCGTGTCACCCCACAGGATTCCATCAACCCTAAGCCCCAATCGGAGGGCATTGTCGAGAGCACCCTCAATTGGCGCCGTCTGTGGGAACCCTGTTGGCACAAGATCCGTCATCGGCAGATCCAACCATGTCGTCGACAGCTTCATGCCATCATCATCATCACCGATCTTGGGAAGCCCGATTCGATTCGGCTCCTATGAGTTCACCCCGCACAACGACTCTTCTCGCTCGACTTTTTCGGGCTTGCAAGGAAACATGGAGATGGCGCTTGGGAGCGTCCACTACAACGTCAATGCAGAAGGAATCCTTCGACTGCTAGAGCCGCACGCTCCCAAGTCAGCAAGGAAGCCGTTCTTATCGGCTGCAGGGCCGATTTTGTCATCATCGATCGATCTTTCCGCTGGGCTGACAGATTCGAGTGGCCCGTCTGCGCCTTCGACTCCTCGATCGACGTCATCGATGTCAGTCGGATCCGACAACCTCGCCATCGAGATGACCTCGTACTACTGTTTGAATCGCGACACAAGGACGGGTTGGGGTCGAGTGACACACCGTTCATCTGTAGCGCCCAGCATCGGGAGAGGACAACGTCGAAAGATCGCCAAAGAAGGTACTTGGAAAGCAGCGCCACCAAGTTTACGCTGCTAATAACACAGGAAACGCAAGGAACGGGAGAAGGAGATCGCACCCCACGCTCCAGCAGACGACGAAGCTTTGGAAACAGTGCCAGTAAACATGATAGCGATTATACCATCGTAGAAGAAGAATGGGCGGCTGCCCGCGGCCGTGCAAAACAACACACCACTCCCCGTTGATCCGGCGTAACCCTCAACGCCTCACTAAAAGAAAAGTTGCTGCGGCCGAAGTTGAAGTCGCGCCGTGGTTCTGTACCATGGCCGACGATTTTGGTCCCTCCGTGTGCATGTCAAAACTTTTTTTTCTCGTTTTTGAGGCCACCTAGCCCGACAGCGGCCAAAACGTGGCGTATGGTGCCCGGACGTGGTGCATCTCGAAATCTCGGGTTCGCCGGCCGAGTCAACGCAAATCCGCACCGCCGAGGGATGTAGGGCCCGGATGGCAGCCTCTCTGGCATTGTTTTTTTTCTAGATCGCGCCATCTCGTTCAACGTTCTCCGATCGAGCCGTTTAGATGCGGGATCATGGGTCCCGCATGTCATCCTCTATGAACCAAAATTCTTTCTATTCTTGGATTTTTTGACCCCCTGATTTCTGGCTACTCCTTTTTCTTTTGATCCCTTGCCGCCTTGGAAACGTTGACCGCTGACGCTAAATGGGACCCGCATGTCATCCTCTATGTGCAATCAACTTTCTTTTCTTGGAGTTTTTTTGGCACCTCAAATTTGGTCACTTGCCTTTTTCGATCCTCGCCTCTCAAAATGTTGATACCGCTGCTGCTACCTGGGACCCGCATGTCATCCCTCTATGTACTATAAAACTTTCTTTTCTTGAATTATTTTGCACCTCATATTTGGTCACTTGCCTTTTTCTTTCGATCCCTCGCCTCTCAAACAGGGATACGCTGCTGCTAAGTGGGACCCGCATGTCATCCTCTATGTACTATAAAACTTTCTTTTCTTGGATTTTTTGGCACCTCATATTTGGTCACTTGACTTTTTATTTCGATCACCTGCTGCCTCTCAAACAGTGATACCGCTGTGCTAAATGGGACCCGCATGTCATCCTCTATGTACTATAAAACTTTCTTTTCTTGGATTTTTTTGGCACCTCATATTTGGTCACTTGACTTTTTCTTTCGATCCCCTGCTGCCTCTCAAAGTGATACCGCTGCTGCTAAATGGGACCCGCATGTCATCTCTATGTACTATAAAACTTTCTTTTCTTGGATTTTTGGCACCTCATATTTGGTCACTTGACTTTTCTTTCGATCCCCTCGCCTCTCAAACAGTGATACCGCTGCCGCTAAATGGGACCCGCATGTCATCCACTATGTACTTAAAACTTTCTTTTCTGGATTTTTTTGGCACCTCATATTTGTAACTTGACTTTTTCTTTCGATCCCTGCTGCCTCTCAAACGGTGATACCGCTGCCGCTAAATGGGACCCGCATGTCATCCTCTATGTACTATAAAACTTTCATTTTTTGATTATTTTTGGCACCTCATATTTGGTCCTTGATTTTTCTTTCGATCCCTCGCCTCTCAAACGGTGAGACCGCTGCCAAATGGGACCCGCATGTCATCCTCTATGAGCAATCAACTTTCTTTTCTTGGAGTTTTTTTGGCACCTCATATTTGGTAACTTGGCTTTTTCTTTCGATCTCATGCCACGTTTGAAACGTTGAGGCCCTTTGGCTCATGGACCCGCATGTCATCCTCTCGACTAAAAGTTTCTTTTTGGATTTTTTCCCTCTCGATTTTTTTGCCTTTTCTTTTGATCCCCCTCCTTTGAAACGTTGAGTAAGCTGTTGGTTCAAGGGACCCGCATGTCATCCTCTATGTCCATCAATTTTCTTGGATTTTTTCACCCCCTAATTACTAGCTACTTCCTTTTCTTTTGATCTCAAGCCGCATTACAAACATTGAGACCGCTTGCAAAATGGGACCCACATGTCATCCTCTATGTACAATAAATCTTGGATTATTTTTGGCTCCCGATATTTGGTCACTTGCCTTTTTCTTTCGATCTCATGCGCCTTTGAAACGTTGAGTAAGCTGGCTCATGGGTCCCGCATGTCATCCTCTACGAACAATAAAAGTTTCCTTTCTTGGAGTTATTTTTACCCCTAATTTCTGGCTATTTGCCTTTTTCTTTTGATCCTTGCCCCGTTGAAACGATGAGGGTCAGGCAGGTGGTCCATGTCATCCTCTATGAAATAAAGTTTCCTTTGGTGGATTTATTTTGACCCTAATTAATTTCTGTTTCCTTTTCTTTTGATCCTGCCGCCTTGGAATTGTTGAGAATGCTGCTGCCTCATTTTCTTTTGGATGCCGCCTTGGAAACGTTGAGACCGCTGCTACAAAATGGGACCCCATGTCATCCTCTATGTACAATAAAGTTTTTCTTGGATTATTTTTGGCTCCCGATATTATGTCACTTGCCTTTTCTTTCGATCTCATGCGACTTTGAAACGTTGAGGATGCCGCCTCAATGGTCCCGCATGTCATCCTCTCAACGATAAATGTTTTCTTTTCTTGTATTTTACCAACTGATTTTTGGCTTTTTTATTTTGATCCCCTGCCGCCTTGAAACGTTGATCCACATGGCTCATGGGTCCCCGATGTCAGCCTCCCCGTACAAGAAACATGTGATATTTTATTTTGCGTACAATAAACGTTGTATTTCGCTCTCGAGCTATTGCAAACGGATAAATTAAATCTTTATATCTACATAAACAAACTTATATGTTGAATCTCCTTGTTTTTTGTTTTTGCGAAACATAGGACTTTCCCTTTTTTTTTTTGAGAAAAATCCGACCTTTCCTGTTTTGGAGTGGGCTGAAATTGTACGAGTCAAAAGGCCCAGCAAGATAGTTCGAAGGCCCAGATGTCCAGATACAGCCCAATTAAAATCTTTCTTTTCTTGGATTTTTTTCACACCCTGATTTCTGGCTACTTCATTTTCTTCGGTCCTGCCGCTTGGAAACGGTGAGACCGCTGCTACAAAATGGGACCCGCATGTCATCCTCTATGTACAATAAAGTTTCTTTTCTTGGATTATTTTGGCTCCTGATATTATGTCACTTGACTTTTTCTTTCAATCTCATGCTGACTTTGAAACGTTGAGGAAGCTGCTGGCTCATGGGTCCCGCATGTCATCCTCTATGAACAATAAAAGTTTTCTTTGTTGGATTTATTTTTTCCCTAATTTTTGTATTTGTCTTTTTCTTTTGATCCCCCTGCCCCTTTGAAACGATGACGACGCAGCTGCAGTCGGTCCCACATGTCATCCTCTATGAACAATAAAAGTTTCCTTTGATGGATTTATTTTTTACCCTAATTAATTTTCTGGCTATTCTTTTTATTTTGATCCTCGCCTTGAAATAGTTGAGGATGCCGCCGCCTCATGGGTCCCGATGTCATCCTCTCGTAAAGGTAAATGTTTCTTTTCTTGAATTTGTTTACCAATGATTTTTGGCTTATTTTTCTTTCGATCTCACCTTTAAAACGTTGACGACAGTGGCTCATGGGTCCCCAATGTCAGCCTCCCCATACTGCAAATCTTTCTGCAAATGTTGTATTTCTAGATAGATAAGGTGGATTCGAATCTGCCATTTCAGGCAGCTCAGGTAAGCCTTCTTGCACTAATTAATGGAAGTAGTGTATCGCAAGGTCAAGACATGTGGCTCGGTGTAATGAATCTATATGAATCATGTTGTGGGTTCAATCTCTCTAACAGGTCAGCCAAAATAGAAATTAAGTTTTTTTCTAAAAGGGAAATGCAAATTAAGATGAACACAAACATTAGTTATCATAATAGCTGATCATACATACATACTTGCTAAGAGCAAAAGCTTGCCGAGTTTTACCACCCACCACACTAGCAGTTCGATGACGTCGAAACCACCCGGGCAAGGATGGCCAACACCGTAGAGCCGGAACGACTATGCGGCTGGATCTCCTGGGCGACCACCAAAGCCTCTGGCGCGCGCCGATGGTCGCAGGGCGTGCCACCTGACCTATCCGTCGGAAGGTGTGGATGATGCCTCGCTAGTTTCTCGCAGTGCACACACGTTAAATACGAGCCTCGATCGGCTCTCAGGTTGTCTGAATCGGCTCATGGAGCCGATCCACCCATGATTGGTCCAGGGTGGCCGAAATATGGTGGTCCTGCTGATCAAGATAAAGCACATGAGATCCCACGATCTAGGGTTTTCACCGTATAATCGGATCATCCTACTCACGATTGGGCCTCGCGCTCACGTACGGTAAACGTAAGCCAGCCCTAGACAAGGCCTAAAAACCAACACTAGGTTGATCCTCGGAACGTCTGTCTAGGGGCAAAACTACACCCTGCATGCCGCTGGATCCTCAACCCTTTGTAAGGCCTAACTATTGCAGATATTAAACTAATCCTTGATGAATCAAGGAGCGACCACACGGATCAGATCTACTAAATAAAGATCAGCGGGGCCCCCGCACCCATGATGAGGCACAAGGACGGCTAGACGCGCAAGGGTTGCACTACGCGAGCATATGATGCTAAGAACGATGCTAACCCTAACGCGTCTATGATAACTCGTTGCTCGCCATCAAAAAGGCTTCAGCACGAGCAACGCATGAACAACTAGGCAGGCTCGTGCTGCCTAGATCGCGAGATGCGATCTAGGCAGCATGGTGCTTACCGGAGGAACCCTCGAGAGGAAAGGAGTTGGCGATGCGCCGAGATTGGTTTGTGTTGAACGTTGGTTGTTTATTCCATAAACCCTAGGTACATATTTATAGTCCAGGGGACTTTCTAATGTGGCGTGCACTAAACCGTGCACGAGATAAACTCTAATCTCTACGTAACCTACTATAAAGATACACGGGCTAACTAGCCCAAACTTGGTGAACAAGGCCGATCCACATATCCTTTCTATATGTATATCTTCAAGTCCATCCTGATCGCGGCCCACCTCTGACTTGGTCAAATTCTGGTGATAACACATGCCCCCCTGGTTTTGGAAATGACATTTCCAAAATCATTATGCTTATATCTCGTCGGGTCATGTCGTGGCAGAGCAGAAATCACCGCAGAATCTTCCATTATGATGCCTTGCCCCTTCCACTTCTCCACGCGTCCGCAAAATTTTCCTGCTAGGCATCACTTCCTTGGAAACTGCTGTGGCATTAAATTTCCCTCACATCCCTTCTATTTAGCCGTTCTAAACAGCCTGCTCATCTTTCATCCCCTTCGCATTAGCACCCAAAACCCCCTACACCACCATGTCTTCTTCCTCCTCCGAGCTTTCCTACGGGTCCTCCTCCTCCCGCGAGACACCGCCGGACATCCGTGCCCCGGAAGAATGGGACCTGGAGGACCATGCCTCCTCCGCCTGGTCTGAAGACGACCAGCCCCTGACCAGTGGGGACGAAGATCTTCAATTCCTCGTCGACGAGGAACCGGAACCGGAAAGCGAGGACGTCCCCTGGGAAGGCTGCCCCACCTCTGAAGAGGAGGAAGAGGTGGATGACGACGATGACGACGACTCCCTTGAGGGCTATCCGCCGGCGAAGCGCCTCCGCATGTGGTGGGACGACGACAGCAGCGACGATGAAGACGAGGATGAGGCTCCCGTAGAGGGCTATGGGAGTAGCGACGAGGAGCCCATCGGCAGCAGTGCCGATGAGGGTTCTGAGGACGATGACGAGGGCAGTGATGGTCCATAGACTAGGATCTACTAATGTAGACCTATCAGTAGTAGATTAGTCAATAGACCTTTCCTTTATTCTCCCTTCGTCGAGCAACCGGCTCTCCCCTTGTAAGAAATCTTGTTCATTAATGAAGAACTTCCCTTAACTTGATTTGCCGATTTCCTTTTACGCTGAGTCCGCCGATTGTCAATCCGGTAACTGCTTGATGAGCCGATGGCAAGACATCAGCTTCCAAATAAATCGCAAAAAGATCGATCTGATTGACTCCTCAGACGTCAACCTGCAGTCCATAGGATTCAGATCCACACTTTCCATCGAACAGGTCCAACGCGTAGCTTTGGGATCCCAAGGCCCTTAGACTTTAATCATCATCCGAATATGATGTTCGTCCTGATAACACAACTCCTGGGTTAATGCTTCTAGAAACCCTGACGACCCGGACGTTGAAGCTGATACCTCTGCTCAACAAGTGTTTGCCCACAGCTTTTCCAACGATGTTACGCCCTTGTGCCGTAATGAACTGGTCTGAGGCCTAACCACTGATGATGGCCCCTCCTTCAAACTTCTCTCGTTCAACCTGGTTACGATGCAGAGCCAACCCATCTCAACACCATTGGCTCGCTGCCCCCCGAGCCTTCGATCAAGGCGAGAGTGAAGTTGTACCGCTGCATTGGGCCACTATCAGCCCCTCCACTGTGGTACAGCGTCAGCCGATTCTGACCGACTCGGTTGTTAACACCAGAGAGCTTCCGCGGTGAGCTGCCTGGCCATGTAATCCAGGTACTGCAACTTGCTTGGGCAACATCTGGCGAGAATGACATTCAACCCACCTGGATGACCGCTTTGGCCAGGGTTGGAAGTCACTGAAGAGAGGGCCCGAGTCGCCAGGCAATCTCAATGAAAGGCCTGCCCTGGTTAAGCTTCCGCTTAAATTCCTTGAGTCGATGGCTGTGCATCAGCTTTGAATCCTGAATGAGATCGACGGTGGCTCAAAAATTTCTGTATTTTCGATTTTATTTTTTAGCAGGCCGATCCATGAATCGGCCTCCCTACTTCGAGCCTTTGTGCCTTCTCCGTGCATGCCCCCCGAGCCGAATCCTTCAAGGGATTGAAGATACCGGCTTTTTCAGCCACCCACCATGAGAAATAGCACATAGTAAACAAGGGTGGTGTGAGTAATTTCAGCCGATCGCTGGAATCGTCTTCCCTTGTGGTTGTCGATCCGACTATTCACGAATGTTGAGGCTTCGAAAGTCTGGCAACGCGCCACCGGCCATCCTTTTTCTCCATAGGTATAACGTTGGGAATTCCTTCGGCGTACCTGCATGGCCTGATGAACTCGGTGTCTAACAACTCCTTAATCTCTTTCTGGATTCCCTCAACCTCTTTTAGCTGGTCAGCCGACGCAAACCCGTTCCCTAGCTTTCCATCGCCTTCTAAGCTAATGCGGAAAATAGGTAAAGCGTCCGTTGAGGACGATATCAGCCAACCGCTGTAGTCGGCGTTCCTTTTCATCGTTTGGGGCCGATCGTGTGGATCGGCTTCTTCTTCGCCTTTTCTGCGGGAGTGAATGCTCTCGGGCTTATCCGTGCGGCGATCTGCAAGCCCTGCCCTATCGATATCAGACCCACCTGGCTCGCGTTTTATGCAATGGCCGAGATCGACCATGTTGACCTTCGGGGATAGCCGCAACTTTCATGGCAAACGATCGAATATAACGGCCTTGCTCTATCGCCAACCAATCTGTCCGCGCAAAGCCACGGTCATTGGTGGCATGGGTGAACGTGTCATGCCATTTGCGGTATGGTCTGCCGTTACCTCTTGTAACGTGGGGATTTCATGGCCGTCGGGCAACTTCAGCTGTTTTTTCTTCAGGAGCCAATCAAAAATCTGCTCCGTTTTGCTCAAATCAAGTCGAATCCCTTCACGGGGTTGCTTTGCCCCCTTGCAGGACACGGGTTTTGCCCCCGGGTCCACTCAACATTGGTAAACTCCGATCTCTTGCAGAACCTTTGTCCTTCTCGATCGGTGACGCGTTCGTGCTTGACTTGGTACAATTTTGGATGGCGCTGCTCGTATGCTGCCACTTCGGGCCATGTCTGTGTGTCTGATGCGTACGCCAGGCATCAGCCGACGCCAGTGCATCGGCTTTAGCCTGTTTGGGCGCCATACCTTCTTCGCGAGTGCGCCTTTGCCTCCACTATCTGCTGGATTCTCGCGGCCAGATCGGGCCGCGCTCTTCTCAACATGTACAGTACTGTGCCTCGGCTTCTTCCAAGCTTCGCGGCCGTTGCACCCGGCGCTCTGGACAGCTGAGTCCACCAGGGCACCACCTTGGTTGGTGGTACTCATCTTTCTCTCTATCCGACCCCTCGAAGTCTTCTTCCTGAGATGACTCAGTCCGTTTACTTTGAGGTGGGAAAGGCCCCAGGCGTTTGAACACTACAACTTCGTTCGTCCTTCTCCTTCGCTGTGTGCATTTTGGACAGTTGCCGATTGTTGGCAATCGGCTTATTCCTGAATCCCAGCAGTGCCTGAAGAAGGAACAGTTCCAGTGTTTGTCGATGTCGTCTTGCTCCTTGGACTTCCCCCTGGCGCGACGTTCATACCCGTCGTCGTGGTCGTTTTTCCGACGATACCTCCCGTCTGTACCAGACCGATGATCTCTTTGATCGCCTTCGCCGTTGCGGTGACGTCGGTCGTATGGCTGATCGTATTTGCTGAGGAGATGCACAGATGATGGGCGTGGATACCGCATGCTTCTCTCCCCCTCCTTGGTCAGGTATCGTTTATCGTCGTCCTGGGGCCGGTCTCGTGGACCGGCTCCCTCTTTCTCTTTGCCATGAGAGTGGCTGCTCTCCGCTTTGTCCGCGTCATGGCGGATCACGAACCCTGCCATATTGGCATCGAATGAGAACCCTGGTTCCCTTATGGAGTGGCTGAGGTCGACCGTGTTGACGCCACGGTAGCGGGCGTCGTGGGAAGGGCCGATGAGGTCGGCCTCGCAGAGGGCCCTGACTTTGCCATTCCGATCCTCGTACTCGACCGGAGTTTCTTCTGCCACTTCTGATGAAGATGGTAGGTGTCTTCGCCATCTGATGTGGATGGCGAGATGGACGTTGAAGATTGTCATGAAGATGTCCACCATGGCGCGAATGTGTTGACGTGAACCCCACGGCGGGCAGGACTGGCCAGCACCGTAGAGACCGGAATGACGAGCTGCGGCCGGCCCGTCCCTCGAGCGGCGCCCGCAAAGCCTCCTGGTCGCGCGCGGCGGGTCCCACCGGCGGCGAATGTGTTGACGCGAAACCCGCGGCGGGCGTGGTGGCCAACAGGTAGAGCCGGGAACGACTAGGGCTGCGGCCGGCCCTGCTCTCGGAGGCGACGCCCGCAAAGCCTCCGGTCGGCGCGCCGATGCGGGTCGCAGAGCGTGCCACCCGACCTATACCTGGTCGGAAGGTGTGGATGATGCCTCGGTTAGTTTCTGCAGGGCACACACACGTACCGTTAAATACGAGCCTCGATCGGCTCTCGGGTTGTCTGTGAATCGGCTCATGGAGCCGATCCACCCATGATTCGTCCAAGGTGGCCAATGTATGGTGGTCCTGCTTGATCAAGATAAAGCATGAGATCACGACGATCAGGGTTTTCACCGCATAATCGGATCATCCTACTCACGATTGGGCCTCGCGCTCACGTACGGTCGTAAGCCAGCCCTAGACAAACCTAAACCAACACTAGGTTGATCCTCTAACGTCCTGTCTAGGCGCAAACCACACACATGCCGCTGGATCCTCCAACCCTTTGTAAGGCCTAACTATTGCAGATATTAAACTAATCCTTGATGAATCAAGGAGCGACCATAACGGATCAGATCTACTAAATAAAGATCAAGCGGGGTGCGCCCCTGCACCCATGATGAGGCACAAGGACGGCTAGACGCGCAAGGGTTGCACTACGCGAGCATATGATGCTAAGAACGATGCTAACCCTAACGCGTCTACGATAACTCGTTGCTCGCCATCAAAAAGGCTTCAGTACGAGCAACGCATGAACAACTAGGCAGGCTCGTGCTGCCTAGATCGCGAGATGCGATCTGGCAGCATGGTGCTTACCGGAGGAACCCTCGAGAGGAAGGAGTTGGCGATGCGCGAGATTGGTTTGTGTTGAACGTTGGTTGTTTATTCCATAAACCCTAGGTACATATTTATAGTCCAGGGGACTTTCTAATGTGGGCGTGCACTAAACCGTGCACGAGATAAACTCTAATCTCTACGTAACCTACTATAAAGATACACGGGCTAACTAGCCCAAACTTGGTGAACAAGGCCGATCCACATATCCTTTCTATATGTATGTCTTCAAGTCCATCCTGATCGCGGCCCACCTCTGCTTGGTCAAATTCTGGTGATAACACATTATAACTACAAATGCATTTGCTAAGGGCTCATGGGACAACAGAACTAGACAACCGCGAACTTTATGACCAGCATGTCACAGCGGCATCGAAAGATCTTGACCTTCAACTTTGATCCAATGCGAAGTTTGGCACCGTCAATGAACTTTTTCCACCTAGAAGTAACAACCAAGCGGCCATCTGTGGGACTGACAGAGTACCGTCCCTCCACGAGACCTTCACTCTCCATGACGAGGGATATCTTGCCCCTTCGGCCAGCATTGAGATCCTTGGAGATACTTTTAGGCAATTTCTGATTCAAAGCAAGAGATACCACCAAAAATTAGTCAATGGCACCAATGCACTGAACCATGTGAGACTTTGAGCAAAGAAGACATCAAGATAAGAGCAGTTATGCTGTCATATACTCACGAACATAGCCTTCAGATGCGTCCTGGTCACCACACGGGTGGCCACAGCAATGAGCTGAGACCTCGGTGATCTGGCTGGGGCAGGTGCATGAGCCTTGGGCTGGTACACGAGCTGGTCCTGATGCAGGAGACTGCTGGGCAGGTGCAATAAATGGTGCCTCTAGAGGAACCAGTGCTGATGGAGACCTGTTACAGGTGCAAGAAACTGCAGCTAGAGGAACCAGCACATGGCAGAGACTGGCATGTGTAGTATATGGGGCCTCACAGAACCAATGCTGATGGGGACTGCTGGGTAGATGGAACGGAGCTGGCACAGAACCGTCGGGGAGAGTGAAGCCCTGCCGTGGTTGGTGTGGTTGCCCTTTGTGACATCCGCTCCTGTCCATCAGGGGATCTGCAGCTTTGATCATGTTAAACCCAGCAAGCTAGAACAGAGGGAATGGTTTAGAACAACTGCTCATAATGCAGTTATCAAAAGATATGAGTAGAAAAAAGTTACATATTATATATTTGGAAGTGTCTCCAACTCTGTAAGCAGTTACGTATATCTGCCCGTTTGAGTTTCTGATCCTAGCTCGTCGCCCTTCTTCACCGTAGTCAAAAGCAAACTTTCTCCAATCATGTCCATACAAATATGTGATGGCTTGCGTCTTGTAGACATACACCTCATAGACCGTGTAGGTGTTCATCAATTTGCCATTGCCATGCATAGTGAAAGATCCTTCATGCGGACACATCTGGTTAATCATTGGACGAAGTTCACAAGGTACAGTCTGCAAAATTGATACAAATGTAAGAAGCGGAAGACTAAAAACAAGACTTTACTATATGCCAATTCATGCTAAACCACTGAGAATACATACCTGTAACTCCGTGAAGGAGCTACTAGAAAGGTAGATAGAGCCATAGGAGGTGTTATATGCGGGGTATGTACATGGGCCCGCCATATTCCCGCAAGCTCGGCATCGGATGGTGAGGAAACATGGGAGGTACTACTGGTGCGTAGCGCTGAACGTAAGTGGAAGAATTAGGTTGTGTAAAGTGCATAGTTGAGCAATGCAAATGTTGACAAGCAAGTGCATAACACTATGTTACAAACTGAACAGTGAAAATTAGTGTATGATGAATATAAGCATGCTAATTTGGTGTTTCCAATTCCAAAAAGCATTAGACAAAGCCATGATAATATCAGACATAAATCATGGCATGTATATGTGGCTTAAGAAAATATACCCGAACCCTTGGATGGTTACGGCCTGGCTGATCCTTGGACTTGAGCTTATATAAGCATCCGGAAGGTGGGGCTGACGGTAACTTGGTGGCAGCCTCTGCAGATGCCTCATCAGCAGCAATTGCAATCCTTTTGACCAATGAAGGCTTAGCAGTTTTGCATATAAAAATTGAAGAGCAACGGACATCAGTGATATATAAAATGAATCTATGAGACAGTGATGTAGAGTTGGATGTAAGTGGAAGAATAGGTGTGTGTGTTTCTGAACTATTGGTAAGCATTAGACAAAGCCGGCAATAAACAGACAAAAATCAAATCATGTATGAGGATTAAGAAAATATACCTGCTTACTGAAAAGGGTACCACCCAGCTGGCCCGTGGCCTTGTGCTTGAGGAGGTTTTCAGAAGATGGTGGCGGCACCATCGTCTTCACAGCAGCCTCATCAGGATCATTTTTTATCCATTTGAGTAGAGGAACAGAAGTTTCATCCTGCATATGAATAGCAACAGAACTCATCATTGATATTTAATAAATCTATGAGATAGACTGATGCAAATAGTGCGGGGTGTAAGTGGAAGAATAGGGTTGTGCATAGAGAACAGTTGACAACAATGCAAATGATTACAAAAGAAGCCAATGGAAATCAATAGTTTATATACTGGATGAGACAGACTGAAAAGTGAAAAATTAGTGTATGATGATTGTAAGCAAACGCAGTGTTTCTGAACTTTTGGTAAGCATTAGACAAAGCCAACAGTAATTAAACAGATAATAATGAAATCATGTATGTGGATTAAGAAAATATACCAGATTCATTAAAAGGTCACCACCCAGCTGGCCCATGGCCTCGTGCTTGTAGAGGTTTTCGGAAGATGGTGCCGGCACCATCGTCCTCACAGCAGCCTCATTAGCCCCATTTTGCATCCACTTGAGTAAAGGCGCAGCAGTTTCAGCCTGCATAAGAATGGGAACAGATCTCAGCAGTGATATTGAATGACTCTGAGACAGACTGATGCATATAGTGCTAGATGTAAGTGGAAGGGTATGGCCGTGTATGGACAACAGTTCACAACAATGCAAGGGTGTGTTCGGTTCTGAAACAGCGTGGAATGGAATGGAATGGTTCCATTTCAAAGGAATGGAATGGTTACATTTTTGTTCGGTTGGGAAAAATGGAGAGCAGAAGAGATCGAGGTTAAACTAACCAATTGTCTCAAAATTGTAATTAACAATTGCAAATGACATTTTAATCTCAAAGTCGTAATTAACAGCGCCTAATGGTGCTCTTTTAATCTAAAAATCGAAATTAACATCATTTTATGTTGGGTTAGGGGAACTGGAGTAGATGAACATTACTGTATGATGATTGTAAGCAAACGAATTTGGTGTTTCTAAACTTTTGGCTTCGAGATCTTATGGGTTTCAACTCTAGCCTACCCCAACTTGTTTGGGACTGAAAGGCTTGGTGTTGTTGTTGTTGTTGTAAACTTTTGGCAAGCATAGAAAAAACCGACAATAAACAGAGAAAAATCAAGGCATGTTTTGTGGATTAAGAAAATATACCATATTCATTAAAAGATCACCACCCAGCTGGTGCGTGGCCTTGTGCTTGTAGAGGCATTTATAAGATGGGGGCGGCATCAACATACTGGCAGCCTGATCAGCCGCAGTTTTGATCTTCCTTTTGAGTAAAGGCCCTAAAGTTTCAGTCTGCATATGAATAGCAAAACAAAAGGCAGACCTCAGCAGTGATATTGAATTACTGTATGAGATAGACTGATGCATATAGTGGATGCTCTTAGCCTTTTGCAGCGTGAACACTAGCTATGGACAGACCAAAACTAGTTAACTCAGCTTTGTCTAGATATGAATGTACTACCACCATCCAAAAGCTTAAGCCTTATTTATTTTTGAGAAATCAAAACAAGCAAAGTTTGACCAAAATTTTAGAACATTCTATCAACAAATATAATACTGTGTAGATACCGTAGGAAAATATATTTTATTATCTATTTAATGATATTAATTTTGTATTTTGCATGTTACTGATTTTTGGTAAAAGCTTAGTCAAACATGGTATAGTTTGACTTTCTAAAAATAATATAAGCCCAAAGCTTTGGGATGGAGGCAGTAGTATCTAAAGCTAAAACACATCTAGATACATCCGTATCTACAGATAGTTGAGTCAATTAATTTGGATCTGAGGGAGTATCAGATTTCAGACTACATCATGGTAAGTTGGTTAAAAAAATTACCCTGGGCGGTCCCCGCCAGCTCAGTGGCATTTCGCTTCTTGTGCTGCAGATCGGGCCATGCTCCTGCAGCAGGTGGGGCGCTATTCTCGTTCCCCATAGCCTCAGCACGGAACCTGGAGGTACCAACCTGATACAGAGAATATAGAGCATGGTGTCACAGAGGCTTTACGCACAAACAGCTGAAGACATGTGCTACTTTAAGCATATTCCAGAACAGGAACAGATTGAGGATGCAGAGACCAGAGAGACACTTAAAAGGTAAAGAGTGGATAAGCAAACGGAGTACCTGCTTCGCGGGCTGGGGACGCAGCTCAGGCTCAGCCAACTGCCCACATGCGTGGTGGCCTTACGCTCCATTGCCCCCACCGCCGATGTCTTACCTTTCTGTACAAGCTGACAAAAGATACAGTGAGGATCAGCAGAAACTACAAAGGTTGCAAATGTCGACAAATAAAGGAAGAACACCCCAATCCAAGCAAAGGTAGCCCCCGCCCCCACCCCCATCAATCACTCCCAGCTCGAGGGTGACCAGAAAGACACCCCTTTGCCCAGAATAGGAAAGAGATGCGCAAGATATCGAGGAGAGGAAAAAAGAACCGATCTCGAGAAAGGAGAGAACATTACTAGTCCTACCTAATCCGCTTGGGCTAGATGCAGCTTGCCCCTCCAAGCTGGATGCCTGGACGGTGGAGGCGAAAGGAGGGGATCGAGCTAGCGGCTTGCATCCATCGGCAATCGGCACTCGATCGGGAGAGAAGGGGTGCTACATAAAGGGGAGGGGTAACATATTTTATTACACAGTGAACTTACTGATGTGACTAGTCATTACATGTCTCACTGAAACTAGGGCCCATAGTGTGGCACCCAAATTTACTTGAAGCTGCCCGGCGGGACGCATTGGCGCGTCAAGAACCCCCGAATTGTAGCGGGGAAATGAAACATTTCACAAAAATTCGAAATTCAAGCACACCGCCACGCGCCAAGCACGCGGCTGTTCCTTCCTCTTCCTCGGTTCCTCCTCCCCTATCCGAAAAAACCCCAAATCCCAAGCTCAAACCAAAAAAAAAACAAAAAACAAATCCCCTGGCCGCCATGCATGTCCTCGTTAACCCGCTGGAGATCGTTCCCGGACGATGCGGACCACCCGCCCTGAGATCCAGAATTCCGTCCACCTCGAGGCACTGCGTGCTGTCTCGCAGCAGCGGCTTGAGGGAAGTTCCGCCGGAAAGTGCTCATGGCAACCGTGCAAGCTCACCGGCGCTTATCCCGAGAGGAACTGGTCAAAGCTTTGCTATTCGCCACACAAAAAAATTGCGGGCCAAGATCTGGTCAAAGCTTCGTCGATGGCTTGCCGAGAGGCTTGGAGTCCAGAGTCAATAAACTAGCTGCTCGAGGACTTGGGCGGTTTACACGGATTCATATTAACTGACTCAAGTTTGTTAGTCTAGTTAACAAATGCATCTAGATACATCCATATCTAGACAGAATTGAGTCAATTAATATGAATCAGAGGGGAGTACCTGAAAGTGTTTCATGCTACCAACTAATGCGCTGGCAGGAATCGCTGTAGAAGTAATTGTGCTACTACTTGTACGATGAACTGATTGTGTGGGTGTCGAATTTTGCAACGCGATCATCCACTGAATGCTTAATCTAGCGCCAAAGGCGTACAAATCATAACATACTACAGCACCAGAACATAAGAGTACGAATCATAAAGTAGCTCAACATTTTGCATCGGGGCTGGGTGGTCCTGAGACTACCGGGACGCCCCTGATGATCTCCGGGTGTGCATCCTCTTCAACGCAAAGCTGTGTACTCGGTCCACGGCCTCCTTCTAGGCTGGATAATCTCAGGTGCAGGACCTTCGTCTATGAGAGGCTCGTCATCAGTACCATCCACAGGTGCATCTGGGTGGTCTTGAGACTACAGACGCCCGTGATGATCTCCGGCGTGCATCCACTTCAACGCAAAGCTGTGTACTCGGTCCACGGCCTCCTTCGTAGACTGGATAATCTCAGGTGCAGGACCTTCGTCTATGAAAGGCTCGTCATCAGTACCATCCACAGGTGCATCAAACTGAGATTCATCTTCAAATCTCCCATCAAACTGAGAGACCTCTTTAACTCTATGCTTCTGCAATTAGTACATCAACCGATTAGACAAACATCTAAGGGATGCAACCGAACAAATGCCGTTTTACATATTTACCTTCTCATCGGCACAGCACATGTCCCAGAGCTGAAACCCGTTTCCTGAAGCAAGCGCTTTTTCTCTCCTTCCCGTCCATCCATCTGCAACAAGTTAAATTTGAGTACAGAACCTTGCACAGCAATGCAAACTATTGATTGAAACAGCGGCAGCATCAATATAAATAATTAACTACATATGCCAGCACACATACAGTGTGAGCAAGATCTGCTTCTCCTGCTAAAGGATCATTATATGGTTCACCATGCTAAACCCGCCTAACATATGTGCGGTCCATCCCAAAAATGTGTAAATGATCTGCCACTACAGGGTGAGGCCTCTTCTCACCATTCATACATGTGCAGCGCGGGCAATACACGTCCAGGTTGTGACCATCATGAGCTCTAATAAACCCCATAAAGGGTTGAACACCATTTATATATGAAGGGGAACATAAGTGTCCATGCAGTTTCCAAGTTCTGTCCATCTGTTTAATTATGAGATACAGTGGTTGGTGATTAATTTAAGGCGAAGTAGGAAATGTATATCCATCGAGTACAAAACTATACTACATGATTATGCATTTCAGCAATCATGTCGAGTACAAAACAAAAAATGCCCATCGACATTTTAGCAAACAGATCGTGTACAAAACTCTGCCATGGCATTTCAGCAAATTAACGGATCGAGTGCAGAACTGACTCTATATGCCCACGCAAATGAACAAATTGATCGATGACAAATCGAGCGGAAAACTATAAAGTGCCAATTAGTTCGAGCATACTGACGAATTTTTTTAGCAGCATCAAGAAAATATAAATCGTTAGGCTGTCTTGCCCGATACATGATTGAGCTAGAGATAGCAGCCCTACCGTGGATCAACTTGACCGCCGGTGCGTCTCGAGAAGAACGACGGGGAGGGGAAGCTTCTTCTTCGCACGGACGGGACGGGGAGGGGAAGCTCTTCGCACGGACGGGGATAAGTTGTGTACGGGTGGGTGGGGGGTCATGCGGCCGGGCCGCCGGGGTGATAATTAAGGTCGGTAGGTGGCGTTTAATGGAGTTGCGTGTGTAATTTGCCGTGCACAAGGTTGAGGAATAGGCGGTTCCCTTTGCCGCGCGCACAATTCAAACTATCCCGCCCATGTAGTTTAAATTCGCCATATTTTCGTTAAATCGACATAAAGTCATGTGAGTGGGGGAAAATTAGCAAAGTTGCTTGAAAAATAGTAAAACTCTGGAATTATCCTTTAAATATGCTCTACTTCGTGTGAAAATCGGGGTGTGGAAGCATGTTGAGCTGTTTTATTTGTACTTTCTTCATTAAAACTCCCATTTTATGCACTTTGGATGGAAAGAAATCATTTGTACATAAATTTTGACAACGCCATTTGCAAACACTAATTGTTTACATGCCAAGATGCACCCATCCACCAAATATATATGTGGCAAAAGTTTATCACAATCTAGCAGATATGCATAATTAGTGAGGGACCCCTTTTGATTTTGTGCAATTTCCACTAATTAGGTAGAGATCGAGAAGGGTTAATTAATTAGGCCATGTTAGGGGTTATGTGTTTTAGATTAGGTTGTGTGGATTCAAATACAACTTCTTTATTTGTGTGCTATGATTAATCAAAACTAGATCGATCGACTGCGCACACATTATTAGAGGCGCATGCCTTTGCGCACAAAGTGCATGTGTGTGTTGTTGGCCACCAACGAGAGAGAGAGAGAGAGAGAGAGATAGAGGTAGAGAGAGCTACATACGAGAGAGCGATTGAAATCCCCAAATTAAACACATATATATGCATGGCACATTTAATTTAATTAGAGGACCGCGAGGCACCCCTGGCCTGCTTGATGCATAATTAAGTGTCATTGGCCTATATATATAGGGTTTAATTAGGGTTTAGGGTTTAGGGTTAGGAGGTTAGGGTTTAGGGTTTAATGTTTATGGTGTTTAGGGTTTAGGGATTAGGGATTAGGGTTTATTTAGGGTTTAAGGTTTAGGGATCATCGATCGAGTGCGCACACACATTATTAGAGGCACGCGCCTTTGCGCATAAAGTGCATGCGTATATGTGTGTGTTTTTTGGCCACCAACGACATATAGATGATCGAGAGAGAGAGATTGAAATCCCCCAAGAATATGTTCAAATATATATTAAAATATATGCACGAATTAATGCATGCATGGTAGGCCATGCATGCACACTAATTATATATATATTATGAGGAAACTTAATCAAATGTGTTTTCATTCGAGAGAACTTGTCAAAATTCAAGTTAATTAATTTATCATCGATAATTATATAATTAATTAATGAATCTCAGGGAGATGTTATACAACATATGATCGATATATAGGCCATGTATATATTAATTGGTTTTAATCTACCGTTTTTGCTAGCTAGCTGCATGCTATATATAGAGCATGTTTTTATTAGATCGGGTTATAGCTAGTATAGTTTAGGGTTATGTGTTTTAATTAAGTAGGGTTTGATTAGCTAGGGGTTAGTTATATATATATGGTTTAGGGTTAATGCATGTCACATTTAATTTAACTAGAGGACCGCGAGGCACCCCTGGCCTGCTTGATGCACAATTAAGTGTCGTTGGCCTATATATATAGGGTTTAATTAGGGTTTAGGGTTAGCTAGCTGGGTTTAGGGTTTAGTGTTTTGGGTGTTTAGCTAGGGTCTAGGGTTTAGGGTTTAGTGTTTACTGTGTTTAGAGGGTCTAGGGTTTAGTGTTTAGGGTGTTTAGGGTCTAGGGTTTAGGGTCTAGTGTTTAGGGTCTATGGTTTAGGGTTTAATTAGTGTTTAGGGTGTTTAGGGTTTAGGGTTTAGTGTTTACGGTGTTTAGGGTCTAGGGTTTAGGGTTTAGTGTTTAGGGTCTAGGGTTTAGGGTTTAATTAGTGTTTAGGGTGTTTATAGGGTTTAGGGTTTAGGGTTTAGGTTTTAGGGTTTAGGGTTTAGGGTTTAGGGTTTAGGGTTTAGGGTTTATGGTTTAGGGTTTACGGTGTTTAGGGTCTAGGGTTTAGGGTTTAGTGTTTAGGGTGTTTAGGGTCTAGGGTTTAGTGTGTTTAGGGTGTTTAGGGTTTAGGGGATTAGGGATTAGGGTTTTAGGGTTGTTTAAGGTTTAGGGATCATCGATCGAGTGCGCACACACATTATTAGAGGCACCGCGCCTTTACGCATCAAGTGCATGCGTATATATGTGTGTTTTTTGGGCCACCAACGATATATAGATGATCGAGAGAGAGAGAGAGAGAGATTGAAATCCCCAAGAATATGTTCAAATATACATTAAAATATATGCACGAATGCATTGTAGGCCATGCATATGCACACTAATTATATATATATTATGAGGCAACTTAATCAAATGTGTTTTCATTCGAGAGAACTTGTCAAAGTTCAAGTTAATTAATTTATCACGATAATTATATAATTAATTAATGATTCTCAGGGATATGTTATACAACATGATCGATATAGGCCATGTATATTTTAATTGGTGTTAATCTACGGTTTGCTAGCTAGCTGCTATATATAGAGCATGTTTTTATTAGATCGGGTTATATCTAGTATAGTTTAGGGTTATGTGTTTTAATTAAGTAGGGTTGATTAGCTAGGGTTAGTTACATATATATGGTTTAGGGTTAATGCATGGCACATTTAATTTTATTAGAGGATCGCGAGGCACCCATGACCCGCTCGATCGATGCACAATTAAGTGTCGTTGGCCTATACATAGGGTTTAATTGGGGTTTAGGATTAGCTAGGGTTTAGGGTTAGGGTTAGGGTTAGGGTTAGTACGTTTAGGGTTAATGCATGTCACATTTAATTTAACTAGAGGACCGCGAGGCACCCCTGGCCTGCTTGATGCACAATTAAGTGTCGTTGGCCTATATATATAGGGTTTAATTAGGGTTTAGGGTTAGCTAGCTGGGTTTAGGGTTTAGTGTTTTGGGTGTTTAGCTAGGGTCTAGGGTTTAGGGTTTAGTGTTTACGGTGTTTAGAGGGTCTAGGGTTTAGTGTTTAGGGTGTTTAGGGTCTAGGGTTTAGGGTCTAGTGTTTAGGGTCTATGGTTTAGGGTTTAATTAGTGTTTAGGGTGTTTAGGGTTTAGGGTTTAGTGTTTACGGTGTTTAGGGTCTAGGGTTTAGGGTTTAGTGTTTAGGGTCTAGGGTTTAGGGTTTAATTAGTGTTTAGGGTGTTTATAGGGTTTAGGGTTTAGGGGTTTAGGGTTTAGGGTTTAGGGTTTAGGGTTTAGGGTTTAGGGTTTAGGGTTTACGGTGTTTAGGGTCTAGGGTTTAGGGTTTAGTGTTTAGGGTGTTTAGGGTCTAGGGTTTAGTGTGTTTAGGGTGTTTAGGGTTTAGGGGATTAGGGATTAGGGTTTTAGGGTTGTTTAAGGTTTAGGGATCATCGATCGAGTGCGCACACACATTATTAGAGGCACCCGCGCCTTTACGCATCAAGTGCATGCGTATATATGTGTGTTTTTTGGCCACCAACGATATATAGATGATCGAGAGAGAGAGAGATTGAAATCCCCAAGAATATGTTCAAATATACATTAAAATATATGCACGAATGCATTGTAGGCCATGCATGCACACTAATTATATATATATTATGAGGCAACTTAATCAAATGTGTTTTCATTCGAGAGAACTTGTCAAAGTTCAAGTTAATTAATTTATCACGATAATTATATAATTAATTAATGATTCTCAGGGATATGTTATACAACATGATCGATATAGGCCATGTATATTTTAATTGGTGTTAATCTACGGTTTGCTAGCTAGCTGCTATATATAGAGCATGTTTTTATTAGATCGGGTTATAGCTAGCTAGTATAGTTTAGGGTTATGTGTTTTAATTAAGTAGGGTTGATTAGCTAGGGTTAGTTACATATATATGGTTTAGGGTTAATGCATGGCACATTTAATTTTATTAGAGGATCACGAGGCACCCATGACCCGCTCGATCGATGCACAATTAAGTGTCGTTGGCCTATACATAGGGTTTAATTGGGGTTTAGGATTAGCTAGGGTTTAGGGTTAGGGTTAGGGTACGTTTAGGGTCTAGGGTTTAGGGTTTAGTGTTTAGGGTGTTTAGGGTTTAGGGATTAGGGATTTAAGGTTTTAGGGTTGTTTAAGGTTTAGGGATCATCGATCGAGTGCGCACACACATTATTAGAGGCACCGCGCCGTTACGCATAAATTGCATGCATATATATGTGTGTTTTTTGGGCCACCAACGATATATAGATGATCGAGAGAGAGAGAGAGATTGAAATCCCCAAGAATATGTTCAAATATACATTAAAATATATGCACGAATGCATTGTAGGCCATGCATGCACACTAATTATATATATATTATGAGGCAACTTAATCAAATGTGTTTTCATTCGAGAGAACTTGTCAAAGTTCAAGTTAATTAATTTATCACGATAATTATATAATTAATTAATGAATCTCAGGGATATGTTATACAACATGATCGATATAGGCCATGTATATTTTAATTGGTGTTAATCTACGGTTTGCTAGCTAGCTGCTATATATAGAGCATGTTTTTATTAGATCGGGTTATGCTAGCTAGTATAGTTTAGGGTTATGTGTTTTAATTAAGTAGGGTTGATTAGCTAGGGTTAGTTACATATATATGGTTTAGGGTTAATGCATGGCACATTTAATTTTATTAGAGGATCACGAGGCACCCATGACCCGCTCGATCGATGCACAATTAAGTGTCGTTGGCCTATACATAGGGTTTAATTGGGGTTTAGGATTAGCTAGGGTTTAGGGTTAGGGTTAGGGTTAGGGTTAGGGTATGTTTAGGGTCTAGGGTTTAGGGTTTAGTGTTTAGGGTGTTTAGGGTTTAGGGATTAGGGATTTAAGGTTTTAGGGTTGTTTAAGGTTTAGGGATCATCGATCGAGTGCGCACACACATTATTAGAGGCACCCGCGCCTTTACGCATAAATTGCATGCATATATATGTGTGTTTTTTGGGCCACCAACGATATATAGATGATCGAGAGAGAGAGAGATTGAAATCCCCAAGAATATGTTCAAATATACATTAAAATATATGCACGAATGCATTGTAGGCCATGCATGCACACTAATTATATATATATATTATGAGGCAACTTAATCAAATGTGTTTTCATTCGAGAGAACTTGTCAAAGTTCAAGTTAATTAATTTATCACGATAATTATATAATTAATTAATGAATCTCAGGGATATGTTATACAACATGATCGATATAGGCCATGTATATTTTAATTGGTGTTAATCTACGGTTTGCTAGCTAGCTGCTATATATAGAGCATGTTTTTATTAGATCGGGTTATATCTAGTATAGTTTAGGGTTATGTGTTTTAATTAAGTAGGGTTGATTAGCTAGGGTTAGTTACATATATATGGTTTATGGTTAATGCATGGCACATTTAATTTTATTAGAGGATCGCGAGGCACCCATGACCCGCTCGATCGATGCACAATTAAGTGTCGTTGGCCTATACATAGGGTTTAATTGGGGTTTAGGATTAGCTAGGGTTTAGGGTTAGGGTTAGGGTTAGGGTTAGGGTACGTTTAGGGTCTAGGGTTTAGGGTTTAGTGTTTAGGGTGTTTAGGGTTTAGGGATTAGGGATTTAGGGGTTTTAGGGTTGTTTAAGGTTTAGGGATCATCGATCGAGTGCGCACACACATTATTAGAGGCACCCGCGCCTTTACGCATAAATTGCATGCATATATATATATGTGTGTTTTTTGGCCACCAACGATATATAGATGATCGAGAGAGAGAGATTGAAATCCCCAAGAATATGTTCAAATATACATTAAAATATATGCACGAATGCATGGTAGGCCATGCATGCACACTAATTATATATATATATTATGAGGCAACTTAATCAAATGTGTTTTCATTCGAGAGAACTTGTCAAAATTAAAGTTAATTAATTTATCACGATAATTATATAATTAATTAATGAATCTCAGGGATATGTTATACAACATGATCGATATAGGCCATGTATATATTAATTGGTGTTAATCTACGGTTTGCTAGCTAGCTGCTATATATAGAGCATGTTTTTATTAGATCGGGTTATAGCTAGTATAGTTTAGGGTTATGTGTTTTCATTAAGTAGGGTTGATTAGCTATGGTTAGTTACATATATATGGTTTAGGGTTAATGCATGGCACATTTAATTTAATTAGAGGACCGCGAGGCACCCCTGGCCTGCTTGATGCACAATTAAGTGTCGTTGGCCTATATATAGGGTTTAATTAGGGTTTATGGTTAGGGTTAGGTTTAGGGTCTAGGGTTTAGTGTTTAGGGTGTTTAGGGTTTAGGGATTAGGGATTAGGTTTTGGGTTGTTTAAGGTTTAGGATCATCGATCGAGTGCGCACACACATTATTAGAGGCACCCGCGCCTTTGCGCATAAAGCATGCGTATAGTTTAGGGTTATTTTGTTTTAATTAAGTAGGGTTTGATCAGCTAGGTTAGTTACATATATATGGTTTAGGGTTAATGCATGGCACATTACATATAGTTTAAATCTCAAGAATGTTTATACATGATAGGCCATATGTGCAAAGGAATTTTTTTCCTCGTGAACTTGTCAAAATTCAAGTTTATCAGTGCCAATGGAAACTAGTCCAAAAAATTACAAAGAGGACCAAAAGTACTAGACAATAACTAATAGAACCTGCAACTTTACAAAAAGGACCCCAAAACATATAGAAGAAAATCAATCGAGTCCTTCTCGACCGCACATCAGATCTCTGCTCCGCATCCTTTCCAGCAACTCCGTCGCCGGGGACGCACCACTTGGGACGGTGTCGCCGGTAGTCGCCAGGACGAAGGAGAAGAAGGGCCTCAGCAACGGCATATTGGCTCTGAGAAGGGTCGCTGAAAGTCCAAGATGTGCACGGGCAAGACGGATGACGCCGTCGTATGCCCCGAGCTTGTGAACTTTAGCAGCTTGACTTCCCCATTGGCCAGATCTGAAGCACTGACCAAAGCAAGCCTCACCGTTAGCGCCATCACATTGATGGCACCGATCGGGGTTTGGCCTAAGATCCGCGATTCACCATAGGCCGATCTGAAGCCGATGACGAGATCCCCGACTCCATTGCGCCATTCTGCTCATGGGAAACACTGGATCTAAGCTTACAACAACACTAACTCCCTCGGATCCAAATTAGCCGACTCAACTTTGCTTATCTAAATATGGATGTATCCACACATGTTTTTACTCTAGATACATACACGTCTAAGGAAAGTTGAATCAATTAATTTAGTTCGGAGGGTGTACAATATACAGAGAGAAGTCGGCCTCGTCTCGGCCGGCGAGGCCGCCGGAGAGAAGGGGGAGAGGAGCCGGGGGAGTGGGAGAGACTCGAGAGAGAAAGAGAAGAGGAAGAAATGAGAGCTCCCTGGGGAAGAACATTATTTTTGTCGTTCTGCTCGTAGCTTGAAACTGAAAATTTCGGCCACGCGCCAAATCATCCCGCCGCATCCATTCGAAAATCCCGTGACCAGTTTTACCCTTTTAACCCTGGTCCGGAAGCTACAACCCACCGACCATGGAGGGCTCATTCGGTAACAATGAAATATCTTGCCTAGATCCCGAACCCTCCCCACAAGCCCACACCCACCCACCAACCATTCGCCCCATTAGCTCAAAAATACTCTCACACGCCAAAGCTCTGACTCTCTACAGACTAGATCTGCCTCGCCGCCGGCATACTCCTCCACAGCGTAGCCTTGATCGTGTTGGCTGTCCACCCACCTGATCCGCTCCCCCGCCGCCCTCGTCACCGACGGATCTGCTTCACCGCTCGACCTCGCCACCGACGGATCTGCTTCACCGCCGACCTCGCCACCGACGGATCTGCTTCACCGCCGACCTCGCCACCGACTACCTCGGCGCCGGCTGTATCAACTTCACCGAATACCTTGCCACCAACTAGACTGCTTCACTAACGCCCGCTCTACTGAAACATGGTCGATTCATCGTCTCCCGCGTTCGCCGCCGAATGCAAGTTGCCGCCCGTCCACCCCGCGAGCTTGCTAGTACGCCGGCCCGTTAGATCGCGGTGTTTCTTTAGCCATGTTTTGTGTAGTTATTTGCAGATCTCATATGCCGTTAACTTTCTTGATGTGTTGCTTCGCATGAAGTTTGTTTAAATGTTGTACAGTACAAAAGCATTATCCGGTCGCTACCATCCTGTTCATTCTACTGACACCTGTGTGCATCCACATATTTATAGCCTTGTACCCATTCATTTGCTGCCAACTGTTTTTGTACTGCATGCTATTGTCGCACTGCTTTTATAGTCGTGCTATGGGCATTTCCAATCTGCTTGTTCTTATACCACATCATTAGCTCACCGCTAGCTGTTTTCTCGTGTCTGCTATTCTCACACTGCTTTTATAATCATGCTATGTGCATTTCCAATCTGCTTGCTCTTATACCTCGTCTTTAGCTTATATAGTTATTGTTGCGTGCATGTCTGGTCTTTGTATTATCGTAGACTGACTTGTCAATGTTATTTTTCCTTGGGATTGATCATGCGAACCACTTATTAGAACATCCAACATTCAAGGACGCTAGGTAAGGTTGGAATCTGAGTTCGTGGTTGGTAATTTTGGCAGTTTACTTCCGTTATTATCTATAACCTATATGCATTGTTCCTTATGCAAGAGATTAACACTTGGAACCCTGCCATAGCAATGCCATTCATGCTTTACTATGTTTCTGCCTATTTGATATGCTTGTCTTGGAGAAACTTCGAGGGATTTGAACTGACATTTGGTCATTCTTAATGCCGTTTACTTTATGTGTAAAACCTTGGCATTACCCTACTCTAAATCTGAATGTCTGAAATTCGTATCTCATGCAAAGCAACATCTAGTTGGTTTTAATCTGATATCTGGTAACTATTGGCTTATTCATTTGGCACTCAAGTTTTTTGTTATTTGAAACCAGCTGACTTGGTCTTAAATGTGATATCTAAACACTGATTAAGGACAATGGAGCAGGAGGATTAGCATTTCACTGATGGCTGAACCTAAAATGATAGGCATGTTGACCACGACTAGTGCACACAAGAGAAGGACCTGCAGTGAGCCGTGCTTAGTACATGCATCTTATCTTATCTTGTGCTTATTTCGCTACATGCGATCTCTACATTGCGTAATACATGTTTGAATAGTTAATTGTTGTAATTATGTTTACAATGTTACCAGAATGCAGTTTTAATGAAGCAGTCATCATTAGAAGATAGTCGCCAAAAAAGGATCTGTAGCGACCCTGTGCAACATTATGATGTAAGTTTGTGCTTAGTACAAGTTCCATACATGTCTTATTTATGCAACTTGTTATTATCTTATATCTACATTGCATAATAAATGTTTGCATAGTTCATCGTTTAACTATTTTTGCATTATTATCAGAATGCAGTTGTGATGAAGCAATCTTCATTACCAGTGAGGCCCACAAAAAGTTCTGATCTTTCTTCTGATGCATCTTCTCATAGCCGTCAACCTAGACCATTTCTTTCATCAGACAGTAAATATCTCAAGGCTGTACTTTATAAAAGACATGGTATTGCTGCTTTAAGATCTGTAGCTGATATGTTGACAAAGAGTACACAAGATTCAATCAAGGCGATTGCCAAATGTCAACGTGTTATTGATGATGCTAATAGAAGTCCTCAATGATTCTATGTAATTTTTTTATTTGGGCACATTAATTGCCTTGTAATTTTCCTATTTGTTTTATTTGTGTATGTAATTGTGTGTATCATTGAAATCAGATTTTAGGCTCATGAAATTTAATGCAAGTTGACTAGTCAAACAAGTAGGGCCCTACAACAGATTGGGCCGCCCACTTACAGTAGTGTGGGACCCACTTTCATTTTGGGCCGCCCACTTCTTTAGAGGCCGGCCGCTTACACGATAATGGGCTCCACATGCTTATTGGGCGGCCCACTTGCTCTATGGTGGTCCCACATGGTAAATGGGCCGGCCCTTTAATAGGGTGGGACCCACCTGTGTTTTGGCCCGGCCCACTATCTTGTTCTTTCTATATGGTGGACCCCACATACCAAATGGGCCGCCACTTTCTATATGGTGGACCCCACACCAAATGGCCGCCCTTTAATAGGAAGGTGGGACCCCTGTGTTTTTGGCCCACTATCTTGTTGGGCCTGCCCACTTTCTATATGGTGGACCCACATACCAAATGGGCGGCCCATTAACAGGAATGTGGGACCCACATGTGTTTTTGGCCCGCCCACTATCTTGGTGGGCCAGCCCACTTGCTATATGGTGGGCCCCACACACTAAATGGGCCTTTAACAGGAAAGTGGGACCCACCTGTGTTTTTGGCCCGGCCCACTATTTTGTTGGGCCGGCACTTGCTATATGTGGACCCCACACACTAAATGGGCGCCCTTTTTGGACCCACCCGTGTTTTTGGCCCGGCCCACTAGCTTGTTGGGCCGGCCCGCTTATATACTTGGACCCCACACACTAAATGGGCCGGCCTTTTAACAGGAAAGTGCACCAGTGTTTTTGGCCCGACCCACTTGCTTCTTGGGCCGGCCCATTGCTGTAAGGTGGACCCCACATGTTAAATGGGCCGGCCCATTTAAGTTTTGACCAGTCAACCTTAGAGGTTATGGGCCCATTTAACTAATGGACCAAATTTCTATATAGTTGACCGGTCAAACTATGTCATCTGGCCCGGCCCGCTTAAGACGGGCAGGCCTCGTGTGGGCCTACCATCTACCACGGGGTTTCAGCCGGTTAACGCCGTTAATCGTTAACGGCGTCTGCACGTGTCGTTTGCATGACGTCGCAGTCAACGGGCTCCCGAAACACTTCCGCAACGGTCCGATTTTCCGTGGCGGAAGGGCGCCAAGCGCGACGGACCGAAAATCGTCGTTGGACTTTGCCTGACGCAGTTTCGACAACGGAACCTATATCGTCGGGTTGAGGCCACGAAAAATGCCCCTTAGTTGACGATTTTGGGACGTTGTCTATGAGTAACTTTTCTGTAGTGCCTTTCACCAATACCGGACAAGAATCGGGAGCGGTGTCTCGAGCGACCACTCGAGAGACGCTCGCGCGGGCAGAACGATCCCGAATAACGAAGAGGGCGCGCTCGGCGGGCCAAGGTGCGGAAGCACGTGGCCATTGTCAGCTTTCTTTAAGACGATGCTCGAGATAATATCAAACTTATCCAGGTCATTCATGACCACGGATACCTTGCTGAGGCCAAAAGCCGTGGGCAAGAATCGCTAATCTCGCGGCGCACCTCGTTAACCAACAACAACCCGTTGTCTCCGTGTTCAGCTCACCTGAGTGCTTTAGAAAGCCTGCAATCCCGGGAGACAAGCCGCCCACAAAAAGAAAATCGCCACAAGCCGGAGGACTTAAACACTGTCAGGATGCTCGAGACGAGATTACTCGTAGCAGAATCGATAGTCAATGGGTCACGAGCGGCAAGGGGGGATTACGACAGTGATTCCTCAGAAGAAAGCGAGGAATATGATGGCTTAGCCGAGGGGAGCTGATTACTTGAGCTACAAGATTCGACAATGCCACCCAAAAGCTAAACTCTACCTCACGTACGCCGCTGAAGATGATGACAGGAGCCGAAGATCATGGATAGATGACACTGCAAAACTATGATCCTACATAAAGGGGAACCGTATCGCAGCAATGCAGTGGTTTTGCAGCCTTTTGCCCGAAAGATTCGGCACGAGCCGGGCCGAGGGCCCGCCAGACCTATCAAACTCGGGACGACCTGGTGGATGCTTTTGTCGCTAACTTTCAAGCATACAAGAGGCATGTCTGGATCGAAGAGTTGCGGTACTGCCAGCAGAAGCCGAAAGAATCAATGCGTGCGTACATCGGGAGATTCACAAAACTCCTGAACGCTGCCGAAGACGTTTCGCGACAGGGCAATCGACGCTTAGCGACGGCATCCGGGACGTGAGTCTTACATAGAAGAACTTGACGTAAGAAGCAAAGACTACAACCAAGTTAATGGAGATCGCCAACAGCTGGGCTGATGGCGAGGACAACGTGCGAAGACCACGACGCCGCAGCGACTACGAAGACGATGATCGCGAAGAATGATCGTGGCCGAGATCGGCAAGAGAGGAAAGATCACGATTACGATGACAATAACTTAGTAGCTGCCGGGATACTCGATCGACATGACGACTGTGGTGGCTGGATATAGGGCAGATGTGATCGGCAGATGGCACTGAACAACTCGGGAACCGTAGCACCATGACACGACCCCGTAGACACCCGAACCGTCTTTGCCGATCGTATAAACGCACCCTGCTACTTGCACGCATACATCGACTCCAAAGACAACAAAAAGAAGCCAGGCTTTATCCGCTTCGTAGATTTTCAGCTTCATTGAGATGCGAGCTCATCCCGCAGAAGCAAGCATAACAACCGTCACCACCACCACCACCCCTGCCCCAAGACCAAGTTCAGCAAGTTCTGGCCTCACACCCAACGAGTCCTTCCTGCCACCTCATGGGCGCATGAGCATGATTCATAGAACAGGAGTCCCGAGAAGGGAGATGAAGAAGCTCACTCAAGAAATCAACCTGGCAGAAAGCATCATGGCCAACATCTGAGTACATCGACTGGTCCTCTCAAAGTATCATGTTCAGCAAGCGGATCACCCGATGACAATACCAAAACCAGGACATGCCGCTCGAGGCGCAAATTGGAGGGTTTAAGATGAGCAAAGTTTTTATGGATGGAAGTGGGCTCAACTTGATATTCCTCGACACAATCAAAAACCATGAGAATTACGATGAGGATGCTAGACGAGACAGACACTTGTTTTCATGGGATCCTCCCCCACGTCACCACCTCACTTATTGGCAAAGTTTTCCCGACCAAGTGTTCCTGGCAAACCCGACACTTCAGGGAAGGAAAAGATCGAAATTCAAGTAGTCAATTGGGAATCATGCACTAATGCCATACTGAAGACTTCCACTTTATGCCAAGTTCATGGCTGTGCCACATTATGCGTACCTCAAGCTGAAAATGCCTGGAAACAATGGTACAAATATCACAGTCCATGGAAGCTTTTCACGCTCGGACAATTGTGATCGTGATTTCCAAAGGATTGCTGCAAAGTTCGGGCTCAGGCAGGAAGCTGTCGACCTTCCTTCAAAATTTTCGGCACACGACGACAGGGAAGATGAACACGCCAGGAGGACGAAAAAGAAGCCAGCTGATCTGGTTACAGAGGTCTGCAGCCAAAACTTCGGCAGCCGATGGCACTGCAGTCACTGAAGAAAACAAATCCCTGGCAATCACCCAGAATCCTGATGAGATCGGTGAGGCTTCCAAAACTGCGGGCGCGGTGGACAAGCTTGAAGACAAGGAGAATCCTCCTCTCGTTTAAAAGACGGCTAGTATTTCGTTTTTCTCGTTTTTAGGCAGGGTGCTTTCTCATCCCTTAGTTATTTGCTTACGTTATTAATAAAAACTTGAGTTTCGTTTCTCTGAAGCATTGCAGTAACTCGGGATACCCGAACCACATCATCATAAACCTTGTCTGCATATTTCGGCAAGCATTGGTGCGATGAAAAACACGCCAAGAGATTGCACCCTAAAAAGCCTCT
>JAUUTY010000553.1:0-20000 GCA_030979885.1 Lolium multiflorum | reverse complement strand
AGAAAATCACCCTCATGTGTTTTTCACTGTACATGTTTTGCTATTTGCTTTCTTGACTACAGAATAAGAGGCGCTGCTTCTGAGTGATTAACCATCTGGACCATTGGTAAATGGTTTTGTTGTTGCCTTCATTTCAACTATTTTCGTACTAATGTGCCCGTCAGACAGTTTTCTATTTTTGATTTGTTCTGTTTACATGTTTATAAGGTTTGATAAGATCCCTTTGATGCAGCTCCCTTTCAACAGCTTCTGCTACCGATCTTCACTGTTCAAATATAGAGGCTACTATGTATGATTTATTGATCAGAGTTCAGGACGCCAATCATTACTATAGTTTGGGGTTCAAGCCCTGTGATGGTTAGTTCGATTTTAGATTTGATGTCACTAACATGAGAAAAAAATAGGAGGCTGCTACATATACCTAGGGCTCAGATTTCTACTACTTATTGAAGCCGTTTTGAACTTTGCAACCTTAGTGTTGCCATGTGAATGTTCCTGTGGGTACCGGTACCTACATTGCTACTATATTACATGAACAACTCTTCTTTGTGTTTTTGTGTACGAAAGAAAGAAAAGTACTGAGAGTTTTCATAATATGGTTTACTGGAGGGCCAACAGGATTCGTGCTCATACTATCACTTCACACAGTCCCCATATGATGCCAACTACTACATCCTTTCTCACCACGTCACATAAAACAAATTCTCTAAAATTCAGCATCGAATGTATCAGAAAAATATTATAGAGTTTAGCATTAAATCTCAAATTCAGGTATTTTGGTCATCGGCATATAAAATATATAAATGACTGGATCACAACAACTTAAGATTGAATATATTGGTGAGTCACATTTTCCTATGAACATTTACCGATCCCAAATAATTTTCATGTGTCCATTGTACTCCTTACTTTTCCCATGATTTTACTATTATTCCGCTCTTTCAATGTTTTTGTTCAACCAAAGCTTAACTCAAGTTATACACATATTTTCATATCCTAAATTTCCGCGGCAACGCGCGGGGTATCATCTAGTTTTATATATGAATGAATCACATCCAATAAGAGTATACCAAAGCATATCTATAGTAGGTAAATGCATTTTATAATTATCATTAGTATATAAAGGGTTCTTATATCCTCCTCTTTCATAATAATTGCAATTACTAGAAGACAAGTTAATAGAGTGACTATTTGAATCATGAATCTCAGAGAACTGTGGCACATAAAGATGATCATTAAATTTATTATGAGATTCATTATCATGATTTCATTTTTAAAAATAATTATTGCTACCACTTTTAATCATGACATCATTGTTGCAAGAAGATTTTCCATAGGCATAAGATAGTTGCAAACCATACAAGTATTTCTCAACATGAGCATATTTCTCCTCTATTGTGTGAATATGAGACTTTAATAATAACATGGAATTATCATGAATAAGAGCATTATCACAAACATAAAGTTTATCATTTTTATCCTCACATAACATTGTACTTTCTAAGCATGGAGCATTCTCAAGTAAAAATAGGCCATCATCTGGAGCATAATCAGTTTTATTATCACATATTGATGGTGAATGTGTAAGATCCCACTCTTCCCGAAGCTTAGATGGAACTATAGCTTCTTTATTTTCTTCTTCATGTAATAAGCTAATGTCTTCTTGAGTTATGTGGTTTCTCTTATTATAATCAAGAATATAGATATTATCAGAAAAGTTGTCTCTACAATGATCAAGGATAATAGTGACCTCAAAATCATATTCATGAGTCTCACTAGTGGCTTTATAAATTTCATCAAGGAAAGTCTTTAATTCAAAGGCTGCCATAAATATCACAAATTGTTCTAGTTCCTCTATCCTACAACTATAAGTATGATAGGAGGCAATTGTATGTTGTTCATGGGATCTACATTGGAAGTCAAAGTGTTCACCGTAGCAGAACTCACAAGAAATTTCATAATGTGCAAGAAATTCAATAGCATCTTTATTTAGAAGTCTTAAGAAACTCTTTAGTCATTGCCCTTCACAAGATTCTTCATATCTCATAGCTATCAAAGCATTTTCATATTCCTCTTTCAACGTGACCCTTTTATCTAGACCAGTAGCCATACCATGAATACTTTTGATATTTTGCATTTTTCATTTTTACGGGTTTTTGTGTTTAATGAAAAATAACTAGAAAGCAAAGACAAAAAAAGAGATAAATAAAATACGTTACAAAATCTAAAAGAGATGAGAAAGCTCACAGTGGTGTTACCTCTCCAAGCTTAGATGAGACGCAGTTGTAAGAAGATTCGTCACGGCATGCCAGAAAATAACTCTTACACAACAACCACTATGATGTAACTCTTTTCAGTTCCCCGACAACAACGCCAAAAAATACTTTTGATGGCGATTGACGGGGCTTTATGGACTGTCTTGATTACTCTCTGGCAACGGCGCCAGAAAATGTCTTTATGACGTTGGGACTTCAAGTGCAGAGTGTTCTGTCAGTAGAGTACTTTTCCCACAAGGGTGACTCGACAGTTTATATCGAACTCTCGGGGAACTGAGCAAAGAGTTTTTTCTCTCTCTCTCTCTTCTAGCAATCTTGCAAAGTAAAGTAAAGCCTTGTGTCCCCGACTCCACCGTGTGGTTGTCAAGCACAAGGTTTCGTGTTAGTGAATAAAACACAAGTAATAATAAGCCGAGCAAAACTAGGTAGAATTAAGTAACTAAGTAAAAACAGTAAAGGGATGATCTTTATGGATGTTTTAGATGCAAATAAGAAAAGTAAATATTTTTGTATGTTTGGATTAAAATAGTGCATTAAATAGAAAACGAGATAAATGTGTTTCTTATGATAAAAAGTGGACCGAGGTTTATGGGTTCACTTGACTATTCTCAGTTTTAAGTTGTAGTGGACAACTATCAATTCATCAATGAGATATGAAGATGCAAAACAATAACATGTGAAAGATACGCATTCACATGGGCATCACGTCCTAACATAGAGATGATGCAACACATCTCTCTTATACTCCACAAGAAAGGGAAAACTCCATGCAATCTTGTATTAAGAATTAATAGAGCATAGCCATAAATACTTTGACATGATGTTTGAATATCATATATGCTACCTTGAACAAACAAGATCATCACTTTTGTCACGTGATGAACATAACTCATGCATTCACTTTATCCCTAGTGAGGTAGCAAAAGAAAAGACAAGACCATAATAAATCATGAATTTGTTGTCACTATCCAATCACTAAAACCATGCTACTCCATCTAATACACACATCACCCCACACACGGTCTTGCATAGATATTGGATCAGAATAAATACTTAAGAACAGTGTACATAATATACATCTATCAATACAACTTGCACATAATACGATCAGATCTCATAGCACAATATCATATAATAAGGATCCACTGTTATGGGCATAACTTCCGGGTACCCATTATTACCATACCCGGCTCGGCCCAATATAGAGAAGGTCCAAGAAGGCAACCCGAAGAAGTAGTCAATTATAACTCTTGTAAAACCCTAAGTTGGTTGTATATAAAAAGCTAGCCAGTGCACCCATATATGGAGGGAGAGCAATAGAGACAAAATAGATAACATAGTTCTGTCTACAGCGGCCCCCGGTAAACATACTTGTGATCATATACTTGATTGCTAGCATATCGTGTGCCCGGTCTCGCTCCCAGAATCTCCATCGTCGCTCTTCCCTGAAACCCAAGTCTACAATCCATAGGCATTGGCGAGGTGATCTCTCGTCAACTGGCCCCGTTTGTGGGGATCGCGATGACTGGATTTCGTTATCCGGGCGGGATCCGTTGAATTCATCATCAACATCATCAATGAGAGTGAAGACAACAAGAAGAAGAAGGAAGATCACATCTGGATAAAAAAAAATCGTCGAGTATGTCATCAATAATCTACAGATCTCATCTGGCCGGTTTGCCGACTTTGTCATCACTTCCGGGATCATGGTCAAGCAACGCGGAGTTCAGATTGCATCTGGTAAGACAAGCCCTCGGAGGTTCCTATGGCAGTCGACGGTCGACTAGTTGAAGCAGAGGTCGCCACGGAACAAAAGTCGGCTCACCTAATTCAATGAGTATGGTAACTAGAATTGGCCAACACGTGTGATATAGCTTCTAGTATTGGAAAGGGTGACAACATATCAAGTTGATGAGCGCATCACGAATTACATGAAGAAAACCAATCGCATGGTCAAGTTCCAAGACTGGTATTACTACTTCACAGACGATCAAGTATTAAGAGGAAAATCAGGAACGCGTCTGAGAGAGCTAAGCTAGATATTATGTGCTTGTCGTCCAACAGTTATCATATTTCACGGCAACTTCGTCGGATTAAGCCGAGCTATCAAGGCTCAAACGAAGACTTGTCAGATATATAATTTACGCGAGTCCGCGGCTGCATCGGTTTCGGGTTTTTATGCCCACCCCTAGCTGCGATTACACCAGCTTTTCCATCAGAACTCCAAACAAAGTTAAGCCTGCTTGCGTGACAAAGATGATAATAAACGTTCTTATTGCATGAACAATGCTAAGGCAACATAAAGAATTACTGTAAGTTAAGCTTAAATTGTGTAAATAATCATAAGTATTGTCGTTGCATGGACCTTTAACCCGTGCAGATCATATCAATTTACGCCTATAGACTGATCTCGCTCTCATCCTTGTCAACCATAAGGAAATGTGACTCTGTATCGATCACCTTCCTGCCGTCCTCTCCCGCCGTACTGAAGTGCTCGCATGGGCTGACATCAAACCTCAGGCTGGCCTTCTCACCGGCCTTGAGATGCTGGCTTCGGAACCCAACCAGCTGACTCACCGGACGCCCACCCGTGACGTTGGGCCACCGAAGGAACATTAGCACTGAGTGCTTTCCGTCTAGGGGGCCGTGGTTCTGCACCTCCACCATTGCTGGGAACTTGAGTTGTTCGCACCCGTCGACGCCAAGCTCCTCGACATCTAAGCTTGCACCGCCTTTTGCAGTTGGCTTCACCGTCAGCCCGGATAGTAGATTCGTGATTGGTGTTTGTTTGCTGGTTCCTGAGACTACTAGTCGGCGAGAGAAATGTGAGTAGCTAAGGCCATAACCGAACTTGTAGACGGTCTTGCCCTTGTAGAAGCGGTAGCTCCGGCCGGGGTAGCCGGTCGCCGGGTCGGCGCGCATCCGCATGTCCGTCATGGGCACCTTGGTGAACTCCTCAGGGTACCAGGTCACCGGCAGCCTGCCGCTGGGGTTGTGGTCTCCGAAGAGGACGTTGGCGATAGCAAGCCCGCCGGCCTGACCAGGGTAGCCGGCCCACAGGATTGCACCGATCTTCGGGTTTGATTTGGCGAATGTTACGTCAACCGGGCCGCCGGACAGGATCACCAGTATCACTGGCCGCTTCGCCTCGCTGGCGATGGCGGTTATGAGGCTCTGCTGCTTCCCGGGGAGGAGAAGGCTTGTCCTGTCGAGCCCTTCCTGCTCCTGCTTCTGGCTCAGCCCCATGAACAGGATCACGTAGTCCGACGAGCCCGCTATCTTGACCGCCTGGTCTGTCGCCGCAAAGTCGCACGCCGCCGAGCTGCACCCGACATGGAATCTGATGTCCTTCACGTACCGCTGCAATCCCTGGCGAGGCGTCGTGGTTTCGCACGGAGGGCCGAAGTAGTTGCCGTTGAGCGCAGTAGGATCGTCGGCGTTGGGACCGATGACGGCGACGGATTCGACCGCCAACCGGTCAAGGGGGAGGATGTTGGCGTCGTTCTTGAGCAGGACGATGCCATTCTGCGCCGCCTCGAGGGCGAGGTCCTTGTGTGCACGAGAGCACACGTCCTTGGCGCCAAGGCTCCCGTACAATGCGTTAATCCTGGGGTCACCGTCGAAGTGTCCGAGCCGCATCCTGACAGCGAAGAGGTTCTTGAGGGCCTTATCCACGTCCTGCTCCGTCATCTTTCCCCGCTGGAGCGCGGCCATGCCGTGCACCTGCGTGTAGTTCCCGCAGTTCAAGTCCAGCCCTGAAATTAAATTGCAACTTCCGTTATCTTTTTATCCAAACAAATTGGCATTGTGTAGTTCTAAACTGTACGTGTTTACTGCATCTCAATAAGTGTTAAATTGTATAAGTAGATTGCCTAACTCTTTCTAAAAGATTGATTTTTTGAAATAGCTGGTTCATGCTAAGCTTGACATGGTATCAGAGACAGAGTCTTGAGTTTAAGTCCTGATTTTCACAATTTATTTTATAAATTACTGTTATCTCCCTCATGTCTACGTACTGGCCTCTAGAGCCATTCGCCTCTGCTTACACATGTTGACTTGTCTCCGCGTCACACGTGAGGGGGTGTTAAACTGTATAAGTAGATTGTCTAACTCTTTTCAACAAATCGGTCTTTTGGAATAGTTGGTTAATGCATGAAGCTTGATAATAAGTACAAGTCTTAATAGAAATCCTTGGGGTGCTAAAAATACATGTACCTCCATTAAAAAAAAGGCTTATAGATTTTAATCAAAAATCAACATTTTTGTAAGTTTAAAGAGTTTTATAGAAAAAAATGTAAATGCAACATTGAACAAATACTCGATATAAATATATACTATGTTGGATTCTTTTATATTGATTTGGTATTGTAGATGTTCATAATTTCATCTAAAAAATTGGTCAAATTAATAAGGTGTTGACTTTTGACTAAATATAATAGGCCTTCTATTTGCTTGTTTTTGGAACAGAGTGCGAGTATTTCTTGCTAAGGGCATGTACAATCGTCCACCTCAGCCGTCTGTATCAAGTGCCACGTTTGATTTTGTTTGGCATGTAGGCATCGAGACCGGTCAGGTACTACAACACACAGATCACGCATTGAGGGGCTATGACCACGGCCATGTGCACCTCAGTGTTGTGTCACCGCCAGCTACGACAAGGCCAGCACAGACCAGTACCTTCTACTGCAGGACAGAGTCGCGTTGGTAATGTATGGATGGCAGCAGTGGCAGTGAAAAGATGAATCATACCAATGTGCCATGTTTTATATCGTTTTTAGATTGCAAATTTGTTTGGTGCAATTTCTTGTTCATGCAATTGACGGTTTCTTGTTCAGACACCTAAACAAAGAGCCCTACTGTACAAATTGTCTACATTAGAGTCTGCATCTAACGTGGAGATATGCATGGTACATACGGTAGTTGTCTAGACCATTGTACATGCTCTAATGCATTTTGCAGTAAGTAATGTATTGCTCGAAATACGATATCCATGTCATCAATGGAATAAGTAAGGTTATTAGTTAGCTTATGAAAGTCAATCAATGAACATGTTTTCGTGCTATCACTTATTACAATCCTAGTCTCAAAAAATGAAACAGGAAGTGAAAGATACATACCAGCCTTGAGCGCAGCAGCGACAGTATCCTCTGGCGTGGGGCTATAACGTTGGGCATCATGCATTAGTGCAACCGCATCACAGTCAGAAGAGACGTACCTGCATAAGTGAAGGCCCAACTCAATGATAACCCAACTTGAAGCTCAATTATGTAGCACTCCACTATCTACATGACTATATCATTCCTACCCATTTAATCCCCATTCTCCCTTGAAGGTTTTAGTGATGAGGTCAGAGTTGGCGCAGGCAGGGACGCCGTTGATGGTGGTGTAAGCGCACATGACGCACGTCGCCTTCCCTTCCACCACACAGCTCTTGAACGGAGGGTTGAACGTATCCTCCATGTCCTGGGGTGTTACCTGACCAAATGCCGATCGAAAGTCAGGCATGATTAGATCATGGCTCCTTCTTTTCATTCTTCAACGGCTGTTTCAATAGACCCACCTTTGCATTGAAGTTATACCGTACAACGCCATTCCAGTTCTCTAGATCGTACGCCGATGCATGCTTGCAGCACGCTGAAGTCTGCAGAGTCGTCGCCGAGGTGCCCTGCAAGCCTTTGACGAAAGCCACCGCATACTTACTGGCCGTGGTGGGGTCCTCGCCGGGGGTCTCTTGGCCACGGCCCCACCGAGGATCGCGATAGATGTTCACGTTGGGAGACCAGATGGTGAGTCCCTCCGCCTGGCCGAGGTTGTACAACGCCCTGGCCTCCGTGCCAATCGCCTACATGACGAACAAGCAAGCATCAGTAATAATCATCATATGATAAGACAATTTGGGCATTCGACAGCAGTATATTGTTGCACATGCCAGACAATTTAGACTCTAGATAGTGAGGTAAACACAGGTCTACCAGCTGATGGGACCGATGCTTCCAAATACGAGAGGGCATTCAGTGCCCTGCTAAGTTGATCAGTTTTTTTTTTGAAACAAGGGCAAAAGGGATTGATTAAGTTGATCAGTTTTGCAGTACAAAAGTACCTACCAATTAAACGGGGGTTGTATAGTTCCTTTCAATTTTCAAATATAGGCCCACTGCACACAGTGACGACTGAACAAGACGGGCACGTGTGGCGTGAATGCACCATCTGTATGATCATTTGGTAACTAGGACAATGATTATGTAGCAAATGCCAAGATAGTACATCTTCTTTTTCAGTCCCATTTTTAGTATAGATGTAATAGTACTACCACACGCACTGCCATTTCTGAAGCACAACACCATTACCATTGTAAAGCCTTTCAAAATTTTAAATATCTTCAGAATAAAATGCAAGGAATTTCATCAAGAATTTATAAGTTAGGCGATGACGACATCTACAGTTAAACATCATAAACAACAAGACATTCGATAGATCTGTACTGAGATTTGGTAGTTGCATTATTGTCAACAAACATTGGAGCAGGCCCAAGGCAAGTCACGTTACCAGCATGGACATACAGTCTGTTCAAGATACGGAAGGTATAGCATAGCCACAGGCGCCGGCAGACGAATGAACGTAGTGTTGTTGGTTAGGCACAAAAGGCTAGCTGGACATATAGACCTACATGTTCGCACATTGATTTTCCTACCGACCGATAGGTAGTGATCTGATGTATGAGGACCCGCTATGCGCCATTCTTAGTTTCTTAACCAGTCAAGTTATTGCACAATTTGCTAAGGAGCCTTTTCATATAGTGCAGTTCGTGCATGTAACCTGGAGAAATGACTTTGTCCTGTGCGAAATCACTATGTTTCGTTGTAGAAAAATACGTACGTCTCAGATTTCCAAAAATAATGAAACTTAATCATACTCGCCAGAATGAATCGTGAAGCAGAAAACAGTATGAATCCAACGGCAACCATATGCACGGGACAATCGACGCTCTCATGTAATTTGAGCTGTTATGCATCGATGATTTTAGTTTGATTTGACCCTTACATAGAAGTTTATCCAAATTGCATCGTTATTATATGATTGATGCACTAGCTAACTATCTCAAAAGTCCGAACTGATAGAAAGAGGCCACGGATTATATTTATAATTAACACTTCGCCTCACGTCTAGGCTATTTTAGTTCTTAGCATGGGTTCGGTTCAGGGGAATATTTTTTATTTTCTTTTAATACTATGTGAGCAGAGTCTATCACTTGAGGCCGCTTGGCTATGATACCATATAAGATTGATAAACTAGCCAACTATCCTAAAAGTCCGAACTAATGGAAAGAAACTAAGGATTATATTTATATTCAACGTTCATGTATGATTTTGTTTATTTTAAATTTTCGTCAATAGTTACTACACCCTCCGATCCTACATACTTATCCAAATTTAGGAAAAGTGTAGACCAAAATATGCCTAGATTCATTGAACATGTGAGAATTATTTAAAACCGTATGAATACTACGTTTTTGTTGTTGTAGGACTCACTGAGGTATGCACTAAATTATAGTAAATATTAGCCTTTCCAAGATTATGCCTTATCTAGCTAGTTTCACAAGAATTTTACAACTATTTTTGGAGTGGCTAACTTCGATGAGCTCAAGTGATGTCATCCCTATAATTTTGTACTATGTGAATTATTGTTCCACAGTTGCAACCTTTCCTGAAACTACAAAATCATAATTGCAACATCACTTGAAATTAAACTATCTCAGTCCCATTCTCACTTGCAACGAAATATATCACATCTATTTTGGCCCTACAAATATTCACTTTATAAACTTATCATAATATTCATGAAAATGTATTCCGTTAACCACGTACATTATGCACCGATCGAACTCAACGAAACATCAAGGCGAGCCCGTAACCTAAGTGGTTAAGCATACGGACCGTATATGCACGTGCAATTTCAAGTTAGTTAAGCGTACAGGACCGTATATATGCATGGACAGTTTCAAAGTAGCTAAGCGTACGTGCATGCTACCCGCCAACGGTGCCCGTACGTACGAAAATATTACATTACGTGAATAAATACGTTGCATATATATATATATACCTGCCCGATACGGTACCATAGGTCGTCGTCGAAGGAGGCGGCGGTGAGCAGCACCTGCGGGAAGCTGGTGATGCGGCTGACGACGCCGTCGAAGTGCATGCCGTGGCCCCAGAAAGAGACGCCGTGCAGCCCCTCCGACCACCACTTGTACGGCGGCACGCCTAGCCGCGGCACCCCCGCCGCCTCGTCGCCCAGCTGCGACACCTTCTCCGCCAGCGTCAGCCGCGCCACCAGGTCTGCCGCGCGCCGCTCCGGTGGCAGCCGGGAGTCGCAGAACGCGTACCCCTTCGTAGTCGCCCCCGGGCCGCATGAGAACGGCGGGTTAGCGGCAACCGCCGTTGGCAGCAAGGAAGGTATAGTCAGCAGCAATATGAGTAGAGCCATGCCAATGCCAACGTTGTGGGAGGAGAAGGCGCCCATGGCGAGTTTTAGAAGGACGATGTACAAACGTACGTGAGCATCCATGGGGTTAAGGGCGGTTCCTTAAATAGACGTTCCTTGCTAATGACGTTGTGCCACGTGCCCTTGGCATGCCTTTGTTGTTAATAGTCGGGAAGTAGTTTCCTTTGATGCATTTCTAAGGATCAACGCCCTAGAGTTGAAGTTGTCGCCATTTTCTACCCTGCTTAGTTTCTTTACACAGCTCCTTTTTATTTTACACGAGTTGAAAAATTGGCTTCAACTTCTGTTTCAAAAAATATTAGTACTTAAAATCAACCTCCAACTCCAAATGTGAATCCAACAATGCCAGACTTTGTGAAAACCGTTTCGTTTCGATGCAATGGCGGTGGTGCAGGTTTCTTTCGATGCGATGAGGCGCCGTTGCCACATTTTTTTCCTGCAAGCAGAGACGACGGTAGCATGTGAAGAGGGGCCACGCACACGTCGACAGTATTATCCTTGGCTGCAGGTAGCCTCTCATGTCATGAAATCCACTCTAACCACCAGAGGATAAGAGTGCAGACAAGAGGAGACGCCAGAGGTTTCAATCAGTAGCATAGGATCTTTCCCGAGTGGAAGATAGACTTTTAGGATTATATCCCTTTTCGATCATGCCCACGTCTTTTGAGCTAGGGAAATGATTCACAGCACAGGCATAAAGGTCACCAGGAGTAAGGTTGCAGCATTCAGAGACCAGCTTATAACTAACTAACAAACAGAGGTTGCACTCTGACGAACGGCGCCCGTGCGTGTCACACGTACGTATCAGCATCAACCTGTCATCCACACCCGTAAGGTCATATATATATAATCAGATGAGGCTATATCGGATAATCTTTCTCTAGACCGATCGATTTCTTCTATGATCTCCGCTAGCTTTGTTCTATGGATACAATGATTATTTAGTGCAGTGGAGGGGCCGCAGAATCAACTTGAAGATGCCAATAATTGATTGCGCGGCTAGTTCGTTAGGTGTCACTAACAACCGATTCATCCATTGAACTTGAAAATAAAACAGTACAGCAGTGCTACGGCATGGCATGCCTGCAGTTGCTTCCTTCGACAAAACGCATTCGGCGCTTTATATGTAACTAACTAACTGGACAAAGCTACCGGAATGTGTTGGGAAAACACGGCGGACCACCACTAAGGTCCGTCTGTATGGCTTTCCATGTATACATGTCTGAAAAAGTTCGGGCCCCTAGATATCGGGTGTACTAGACTGAAAATGGCCGAGGCTCTCTTGATATACATTTTCTTAGAGCATCTCTAGCAGATCCTCTAACATTTAGAGGAGAGGCAACGGCGCTGCAAAAATAGAGGAGGATAAATTTCTCCTCTAAATGGTGGCCGCTTGATCCGATCCCCTATATTTAAAGGAGCAAAAATAATTTGACATGGTTTTACAAATATCTCAAACATACGAAGATTAAAAATGCATACATATTATCCAAAGAACAACATATTGATCAAGTTTGATTCAAAAGCACAACATAGCATGTTTATATTGTGGACCCCACCATCACCTCGGCATCTTCTTCTTCGGGCAACACCACCTCCGCGAGCTTAAACACCACCACCACTCTCTTGGGCCAAGATCTTCGCCGGAGTGATCTCCCATTATGCCCTAGCTTCGTCATCCATTAAGCTAGGGTCCATGAACATGATGGTGCGGTCGGCATCCTCCCTCTTCTTCGCCAACTTCACCGCCTCAAGTACAAGCCTATGCTCTTCTAGCAACTTCTTCTTGGCCATTCGTTCTTCATCTAGTTCTATCATTCTTTGCTCCACCGCTAACTTGGACCACCACTTCTCATCCTCAAGAGCTTTGAGCTCCGTCCACCTTGCCTCCTTCTCCTCTTTGCGTTCAGCTGCCAATGCCTTCTTGGTCTCAATGATAGCATTGAACTAATATTTGTATGCGGCCGCACCACAATTTTTTTCTTCTCCTTTGCTATCTCTCCACCTTCCGGCCTATTGTTGAGGTATTCTTCGTCACCATCATCGACATCAATGGCCGTGGTGATTCTTGACCTCTTGGGTGTAGTCTCATAGTTTCTTCTTGGCCACTTCTCATTGCCCTCTAGTTCCTTGTAGAAATGAAACAATGTAATAGTTTTGTGGCCACCCTTATTGTTGCGATGCTTGTACACTTCTTGTTGCAACGGCATATATTGGGTGATTGGCACACCACTTGGTGGTGAATTGTTCACCGTCTCAATGGCGGCGGACCACCGATTGCAACAATCAAGTATTGCGCCCCAACGATGACTAAGAGAGCCTTGGGTGCGGTAGGACGGTATCTTGACAACATTGCGGTAGTGCTCTTCAATTCTTTGCCAAAACTTGTCCTTGCATTGATTGGTGCCAACTGATGCATCAAGCGAAACGTTCATCCAAGCATGGCACAATGCAACATCTTCTTCTTCACTATAGTTGGCCGATCTCTTGTTTGGCTTATTGCCATTCTCTTTTGTTACCGCCACCTTGGTCATCTCTTCTTCGGCATCTTCATCCTCTGCGGCGTAGCTATCACCAATAGCCGAAGTTGAGCTCATCGAGGCCTTAGGTGTGTGAAGAATCCAATTGAGACATGAGTTCGGATCTTGGTGGCACTTGCTTGACTCCCGGTCATTTCGTCGAGCACGTCGCTAGCGGCCACTCGAGGACGAGCGAGTAGCACCGGCCAAGAGAGAAAATATGGTCGTCGAGGAATCCTTGGCCTTGCGCATAGGCGTCGAGGTCGATGCGGCTGTGGCCTTCCTTTTTCTCTTCTCTGCCGCCGACTCAGTGAGGTCTTGCCCGACCGCATGCCGCTTAACATCGGTGCTAGAGGCAGCTTACCCCACGGCCGTGGGCTTGCTGATGGCCGTTTTGGTCACTCCCGCCGGCCGCACCGATCCGGTGTTGCCCAACCTCTTCTGCGGCATCGGCGGCGTTGCGGGGTTGAATAGGGCACCGATTCGCCGCCCAAAAACTCCGGCGGGCATGCGTGGATGAGCTCCGGTGCCATTCCGGCCGCGTCGTGGGAGAAAGGTGGCGCCGGCGATGACGGGCGGCGGTTTTGAGCAGGAGTGGCGGCCGGTTGGGCGGGAGTTCATTGGGCTTCGGCTAGAGTCGAATTCGGCGGTTAGCGGCGCATATTTCCTCCTCTAAGTCGTTTTTGTACTTGTGCTAGAGATGCTCTTACGGAGCAGGTAACAAATAAGTTTTACCCAACATGGATGGTGAGTGACCATGTACTTTGCATGTTTTTCTGCGTGTATGTGCCTTTGCGGCCATTGTGTGCATTCTTATTCTCCATTCTTGTATGGCCTATATGAAAACAGATACAACATGTCTTCTTATTCTCGTGTGAATGGTTATTTCAGATCTGTCCAAAGAGGAGGTCGGAAAGAGGACGCGTACCTAATATCTACACCTCCGAGGGTCTGACTCCGGGCTATCACGACATCTTGTTTTCATTTGCTTTTTTTTTTTGATTATTAGTCAAACTGCCATACAACTAGCTATTTTTACTTTGAGTATTTGCTTCACTTTTCCTTTATTTTATAGAGCATAAATTAAAAGAGATTTTTTTCTTTCCTCTTAATTTTTTGTGCTATATGCAGTGTCAAGATCCTTTTCAGTTATTTGTGATCCAGACCGACTTATCCATAAAGGAGGTGCATAAACGTTCAGCATCATGCGGTATGCTCTTAAACCCCCCCATTTTGATTACTAAATAACTACTGAAGTTTACAACCACACAAGGCTAGTAAAACTCGCAAGAAACAAATAAGGTACTTGATATGATGGCCATCTACACTCAGAGCGCACCATCAACAAAATTGGGGTAAATTGAGAAAGAGGAAGTTTGAGGCGTCAATTATAAAAATGACATTATTATCTGTTTGCTCTCATTGAAGTACTTCATATGTTGAAAATATTTTTGTAGATGACTTGCTCCAAAAGAACCAAGAAATGGTTGACGTTCATTTCTTAGGTAATTTTTTTGATAACTTATGGGAACAATTAGGGAAATAACTATCCTAGGCATAGCCTTCCAACAATAATAGCTACTAGATTTTGAAGTGCGCCTTGGCGCACGATCCCATAAAATTCGTGTATATGTGTGAAAGGTGATATTTTTTTGTCTTAGGTCTTATAAAACGCAGCGAACCACGGAAATTACAATAGATTAACCAATGTTGTATAATATACCATATATAGCAACTAATAACACGAATCATTTAGGTTTCAATCTTGGCCACCCGCACAATTGGATTTTGTTGTTCTGAGCTTGTTTGACAGGGAGGGGAGGCGACAACCAGAATGGGTCTCCGGTGATGTGGTGGCGTCGGGTCTAGCTCGTCCTCTTCCTGGCCTTGTTTTCGTACATCTCCCTACGACTACCCTCCATGCGAGACGTTTCCTCGGTCGTCTGTCGATGGCGGTGGGCAGCCATTTTGTGGCCAAGGTTATGATGTCAGCGAGGGTGTTGGAATGAAACCTAACCTTAGAGCATCTCCAGACCCGACGGCTTTTTTCTCCCAGTCATTCCTCCCAAAGTTCCTTTTCCACCGGCAAAGACGTTTTCCTCGTCAGACGCTCCCACCCCGGACACAAACCATAGGGGGTAGCATTTTTTTCTTGTCACTCCGACAGATCGCCACCACCACGACCCCTCGCCACCTCTCGCCGCCTCCACCGTTCCCACCACCCGAGAAGCATGCGCCGCCGAGCAAACAAGTCCCCCTCTCCCCGACCACCGTCCCAAATCCGCCGTCCAGTGCATGACCCTGAACCATGGCACCGACAGGGCCCTCTTGTGTCGGTTGACCACCAGGTGCCGCCTGCTTTTGCTCCCTTCCTCGCCATGCGTCAGGAAATCCGAGACACAACGATTCATCACCAACTTCAAGACGATCTGGTGGATCATTTGTGGATTCTCAAAGGAGGAGCCTAGTTTATGTGCTTCAAAACATGTTTAAACTATTTATAATTTTGTTTTGCTTGTTAAAACTATGATTTCATTCAAATATGAACCTTTTTGTGTGGGCGGGAATGATTTTATTCAAATATGGCCATTTTGGGCACCGTATTGGGGCCGCGGCTGGAAAAATGTCTCCCATACAAAACGCTCCACCGGCCCCACCATTTGGCTGATAAAACAGTTTCGCTGAACCTCGAGGAATAGGGAGACAGCTAGAGATGCTCTTAGATTGCTTCCAAACATGATATTGCTGACGCGGCCACGTTCCAACTTGTAATCCAGAAAATCGGCAATCTAGACCTTTTGATCCTGGTGTAAGTTGGCGTTCAGATAGTTCCCAAACAAGGAAATGCTGATGTCGCTACCTTCTATCTCACACAGACATATCAATGGCCCACATGTTATATGTGTCGTTAGAGGACTCTATGATGCCACGGCTGCTCGATGATGGATGCCACACCAGCAACACCTGTCGTCGAGCGCCAGCTCCCTCTCGTGTTCCTCAGCACCCACGACGACCCAATGTGCGCGGATGCATCTCCCTTCCCAAACGACGGAGACGTGAACGACGTGCTGGGGCCGGGCTTGCCGGGGTATGCTCCTTTCCTGAGCCACTGACGTTCAATCCTCTTCTTACTATGTCTGGGAACTCTGAATTCCTTTGTCAACTGACGGGAGAGCCGTTGTGAGCTGTCTTTAGTTCTTGCAGCACGCTGAGATTTGTTCTTTGTGGTTGCCCAAATGAACTGACACTTCATTCTGTTGGTACACGCAACAATAGGACTCTACTTTTGATCAAGATCTAGCTCCTTGTGCGCACAAATTTTGATACAGAGAAGACAACGAGAGTTGCAAGGTGAATTGAGGTGTTGTCGTACCAGCTGGTATGGTCCTCTTTTCGAAACCAGTAAAACTGAACTGTTATATATGCATTAGGTCTGAATTCTTTTCATCAAGTTAGATGAAACAACCATGTTTTCTCCAGATTTACTTTTCGGTTGCCTAGCAGATTCTGTTTCTCTGTTTCTGCCTGTTCAAACAAGTCAAAACTAAAGAAGCAAAACTAAAAACAAAATACATAGACACCATAACCCTTTATCACACTGACAGATTACGGCAATTAGAAGATGTATAGACATTGACAAAAGATAGCCTTCAACACATTCATTACACTTGCACAGAGCAGTACAAATACATAAAAGAAACTTCTGGCCATGGCACCACATAGAATCAGCTGGCAATAGCAAAAACATAATGATATGATCTATGCTAAATGAGTTGCATACATATTTGCAGCAGCTGCGGATCGTGGTTTGAGCACTCAACAATTGATGCTGCTATATGCAGACACCTATGCTAAGTGAGTTGCTTCCATATTTGCAGAAGCTGCGGATGGTAGTTTGAGCCCTCAATAATTGCCGCTGCTATATGCAGACACCTAGATCTCAGCTCCCTGATGGAGTACTGCCCTGTACAAACTTTCAGCGTTAGATTCCTAGTTGTAGACCTGCTCCTGCAGTAAAATTTAGACAATCGTCCCCTACTTATTCATACGAATAAAGAATAGTATAGCGAGCAATTTATAAATCTTACCACAGAAGGGTCAAGGTAGAAGGCACAACATCTAGGAACGCATCAGCATGTACAATCACATCAAGAAGCGGACACTTGCATCTCCCATCTGAACATAGCTGAGTTGTGTGACAGTTAAATGCTACTCCCTCCATCCATTTTAAAATATAAAAAAATATTTGGCAATTTTTTAGAATATGACACTTGCATGTAGAAATGACGACACTTCTCTCTTTTTTACTAATTTATTTATTTCCATTATTTATGACTAAACATACATCATCGCTGTTCTCTCTCTCTCTCATATTCTCAAGATAATAATACCATTGGCTACCATGGTCACTTCCTTCTAATATCCTTATTTCATGAAATAGACTAAAACATGCATTACAAAATGGAACGGATGGACCATCAGGATTGCCACTCCTTCATTGATGTTCTCACTATTAGCCAATTAATCATTTCCCAAAGGATGAAGGGAACAAAAGCACTTGAACTTCCACCCGAACACTTGAACAGTCCAATATTTATTATTTCAAGCTAGCAATGGTATACTCTACTCGATGCATCATAAATTAGTGTAACCTTCTAATCAATATAAACATGAGTTACCAATAACAGTCCAACTATTGCAATGTCTTGCTATGTAGTATTGACATTTATGTTACAAAATTCCGCAGTAGTCGAGTCAATAAGGATTTATTCATCGAACAATATAGTAATGTATGATTATGTCCCCTAGAAAAAAAGGTGAAATTGTGAAGTTCAATGTTCTATAAATCTTTCCATGATAGCAAGAATGCCATCCTGCTCAGAGATGGCAATAATAACTCGTCGGTTTATTTTAATTAGAAATTCCAAGGTTGCTTCAAAAATCTGAAAATAACACCTGATGTCCTGAACCATCCCCATGATGTTTTTTGGCGTGCACAAGTTGTTATATTAAAAAAAATCTTGCATGCAAGAACAAAGACAAATTATTGTGTTCAAAACTGAGAAACCATAAATCGTGTAACAGATAGGAAGTCCATCAAGCTTCCTCAGGTGAGTGAACTGTAGGTGCTTTGGCATGTACTCATGTTCATGTACTCATAAGAACGAAAATATGAGAAACTTTTTTGCATGTTATTTGTCTAAAAAAAATGATAGAACCGCTTAGCCATCACGACACTAAAACATATTCCAGAGCCGAAATTAAAGCCATGACATCACTAACCTTGGTTTAGAGAAATCCAACATCGATCTGCATCTTAAATTTTAGAAGTCATCTACAACTTCCTTGATTTAAATAAATCCACCGTAACTGGAGAATCATCCATTGTGTAGTGTTCCTGCGGCTCCATCTGAACTGAAAAGATAGATGTTTGCATATTGCTTCTTCCCTATCAATAACCTGAGTGGGCTTGCTTTAACTGCAATCATAACTAAGAAAGAACAGTGATTAGAAAAAAAACTAAGAAAGAACAGTGATTAGAGCCCTAGTAACCTGAGCTGACTACCTACACAAATAGAAAATAAAATGACCGCTGTTAAATTCTGCAGAGGAATATCAGTTAAAGTAAAGCACCCATGTGAACTAAAACTCTATATACCGACGAATGTGCAAACTATCACCAAATTACAACCGTGAACATAATAAATTTAAGATTACAGTGGTTTGGGACTATGCACCCAAACCAAAATCTGGACAGTGGACTGAGAACACATGGAGGACACGGAAACTACCAGTAGACCGCTAGAACAGTAAAGAGGACGCTGCATCTCATACCTGGGACACAAAAAGAGGTGAAGTGGCCAATGTTTCTGGGAAGCGGTAGCGAGTTGCCCTGCAATTGCTATCCCATGGACTGATCTCCTGAAGCAATACCACGTAACTGAACACATCAGACTTGATAGAGATTCTTCAGTTCATATTTCAATACAAATAGAAGTATTAATTTTTTCCTATGGTTCCTTCTTCGTATACCTGCAATCTATAGGGTATAAATTATCAATGCTCATCCTTAAGCACAATATGAAATTTGCAAGAAAGATATAAACTAACCCACAAAGAATGAACTCCATGTGTATCTCCCACAACCAAGCAAACAATCTGGACAATACCTAGCCATCTCAATATCGTGACCCTTCTCATTTTCAAATTACTAAGGTGTGATGGCATCACCACAACAGATCATACCATACAGAATATGTATTTACCTTCTTCAACATTGCAACCAGTTGGACAGAACTAACAGAAGTGAACACCTAAATTATATTTTACACTATGAAGATTTCACACATCTTGTTGTATGTCTCCAACGCCAACACCTCTAGCTGCCAACACCTAAATTATATTTACCTAGCTTGTTCATGTAGAAGAAAACAATAGACAGTTAGAATAAGAAATGCCTCATGTTGCAAAAGATAACAATAATGAAGTATGTTACTACCAAACATGAAATTATAGGCAATGTTTACAACAAGTGCAGTTAAACCTAAAATGTACTGAGTGGAAACATTATTTTAAAAGGTTAACAAACATCAAATACATCACATAAAATAATTAAAAGGCAACTCGGGATGACAATCTGCAGGTGGATACACCGATGCAAAGATAAATATTGATCATGTAAAAAGACAACAATGAACAAGAA